>BQNB010010357.1:0-82755 GCA_026074375.1 Tanacetum coccineum | reverse complement strand
TTGGCAAACCTAAACACAACCTAAAGCATTCCTAATTTTTCCTACGCATCAGATACATATTAGTAACATCCTTAACCACAAAACAATGGCATATGACTTTCTAATAGTCAAACCGCCACCTAGAATTCACATAAGGCATACATATGTTTGCAAAATGGAGAAACAGATATATATACTTGATCACAAGCCTATTCCGCACCTTTCCCCTCAATCAATTTTAGTTTTTAAACAACTTATAATTTTCGAACCCTAAATTTGAAATCTAGTTATTCTACACATTTTAATGTGTTTAAATTCGATTCCTTGAATGTATATATACATTAACATGCATAGAACAAGATTTGGTGATTACCTTTGCAAGAAAAACACTTGAAATCAAAGATTGGGAAATGGTTCTTGGCGGCGAGTTGCGTGCGAGTGTGTGTGTTTTTTTTTGTTTGACCAAATTTTTGAAAGTTTGACAAAGGGCAACCCGCCGCCTCCTTTTATACTCTAACTTGTGAAATTTGGCAGATTCATTCCCTGTGGTTTCCATCTTCTTTTATTTTCATGTTTAAGCATTCCTAAGGTTGTCCAAAGTTTAAGTCTTGGCAGATTTAGTCCCTATTGGTTAAAGACTAGGAGACATGTAGCAATTTGCATTAAAGTCCCTATTTACTGGCCAAATTTTCAACACTCCTAAACAGCCATGGAAGATCCTCCCAATCACTTCTAATAGACACCAGTGTGATGAGGTAAATTTTCAATTTCTCAAATTTACTCTCCCCCTCAAACAACAACCCGTTTTCTATTAAAAGAGCTGTAGTCGTTGATTGAGATGTAAAATTTACGCGCACTCCCATAATGTATGGACTTTAAGTAATCCATGCCCCAACATCGACACGGGTTGCAATCTAAAGTAATTGCAAACCATTTAGTAATTCCAAATAACTTAACATATGTACCAAGGATACATGAAGGCACTTCGTTTACTCATCTTCTCCTTCTTGAAGGCGTCTGAGAGTTTCAGGGGTTAAACTCTTCATGCCCAGGCGTGGAAGAAGAAATTCGAACCGTTCTCTTTGTAAAGCTTTTGTGAGAATGTTCGCAAGTTGATAGTTTGTTTCCACGAAGTAGAGTTCAACCACTCTATTTTCCACTTGCTCTCGGATGAAATGGTGACGTATGTCGATGTGTTTTGATCGAGAGTGCTGGACATTGTTACAGCAAAGAGCAATTGCACTCTTGTTATCACAGTACAGAGGAATGTTATTGAAGTCAAATCCGTAGTCTTTGAGCTGTGATCGCATCCAAAGGATTTGAGCACAACATCCAGACATGGCAATGTATTCAGCCTCTGTTGTTGATATTGCAGTGCTTCTTTGCTTCTTTGATGACCAGCTAACCAATCTATCTCCAAGAAACTGAGCACTTCCCGACGTACTTCTTCTTGAATCTTGACATCCCGCATGATCCGCATCTGCATAAGCTGTTAGTGACATGGCGTTGTCTTTCGGATACCAAAGACCCATGTTAATGGTTCCTTTCAAGTACCGAAAGACACGTTTGATAGCTTCAAAGTGCTTTTTGGTAGGCTTAGCCTGATATCTAGCACACATGCATACAGCGAATACAAGGTCTGGTCTACTGGCTGTAAGGTACATTAGGGAGCCAACCATTCCTCTAAATCGAGTTTGGTCAACTGGAATCCCCATGAGATCCTCGTCCAGTTTCAATCGATCCACCATTGGTGTATCGACAGGGTCAGAGAGATCCATTCCATATTTCTTTAAGGTTTCGAGAGCATATTTTGCTTGGTTAATAAAGATGCCTCTGGGACTTTGAGAAACTTGTAGTCCTAAGAAAAACGATATTTGTCCCATCATTAACATCTGAAATTTGGAGCTCATTTCTTTGGAAAATAGTGACACGAAATATTGATCTATTGAGGCAAAAATATTTCATCTACGATATTTGAACAATAGAATATGTTTGCCTGATTTGCGTGTGAATAACGTTGGATCCACGGCACCCTTGAAGAAATTGTTGGCCAAAAGGAACTTTGATAGTGTGTCATACCACGCCCTTGGTGCCTGCTTTAGCCCATAAAGAGCCTTCTTTAGACGATAAACGTGAGTAGGATTATCCTGGTCTTTAAATCCTTCAAGGCTGGCTAGACGACAAAGACTTCTTCTTGAAGAACACCATTCAGAAAAGCGTTTAGACTCCATCTGTTAGATGATCATATTCTTGGTTGCCAACATTGGTAATTGAATATTGCTAATGGCCTTCTATCGCGCAACTGGAGTCAAACGATTCTTCAAAATAATACCGTCCTCCTGACGATATCCCTTTGCAACTAACCGAGCTTTGTTTTTTAGTACATCACCATATTCATCAAGCTTCACTTTGTAGATCCACTTGAGAGCGATAACCATAACATAAATTGGGCGAGGTACTAATTCCCATACTTCAAGTCGATCAAATTCGTAAATTTCATCTTGCATGGCTTGAAACCAGCAGTCTTCTATCACGGCCATTTTGAAGTTCTTGGGTTCGACTTTGCTACAGTTCAGTAAAAAAAACAAACACCACAAAGCATCGATGCTAACCGTTTTCTGGTAGATATACAAGGACGAGGATTTGCCAATGAGTTTTTTTTTATCAAGAGGGTGATCTTGGTCCATTTTTCTGAGATGATCGGTGGTTGAGTAACTTAGGTTGTGTTCCGTTAAATTAACATTCCAGAAGATGACTGTGTCCGAACTAGGTTCGTCAGTAACAGTAAAATGAAGATGTATAACATCGTGATTGTGATGTGTTTTTGTTTTGTGTGTTTTGAATTGGGGAGTCCTTCGAGAGTGGGTTTTTCTTCTGCAAAACCTAGATGTCGGACTGGATGATGCATATCGAATATTCGACCATGAATTCACTGTAGATGGTGCGTCTTGAAGCAATGTTTTAGACAAAGTACCAGGTGGAACAACTTGATCGTTAACTGCAGTACAGAAGGTACTGGTTCATGACTCAAGATTGTTCAAAGTAATCATCAACATGTTTCTGAAATAACATCTTAGCCTCATTATCGGTTGGATGCGAGCCCTGATTTGAGTTGTCTAGGGTCATATGATAAGGCTCGGTCCTGAACTCATGCTACATGAGCCATTTACTGATGTTTCTTAAACGAATGTGACGTGAATTGTTTCCATTAATCGACGAGTTCTCTTGTTGTAGATTCTATAGCCCTTCCTGCTAGGAGCATACCCAACAAAAATCCCAATGTCAGCTTTGGCTTGAAATTTTCCTAGATCTTCGCTATCATTTGTAGGATAGCACAGAGCACCAAATACTCAGAGAAATGTAAGATCAGGCTTCTTATCATGTACAAGCTCATAAGGGGTTTTTAATTGTGACTAGTATGAATAGGGATCATTCTGGTGTATACAAAACAAAGCTACAGCTTCTGCCCATAGAAACATCGGTGCTTTTGAGAATATCATCATTGTACGTGCTGCTTCCACAAGTGTACGATTTCGTCTTTCGACAACGCCGTTTTGTTGAGGAGTTCTCAGAACAGATTTTTGATGAAATACGCCAACACCTTCATAGTATTCAGACATAACTTGGTTGACGAATTCCGTTCCATTATCTGTGCGGATGTATCTGACTGTTTTGTTGAGACCAACCTGTATTTGCTTAAGAAAGTTGATGACAAACTCTGGAGTTTCATCCTTTGATCTCAAAAACTTTACCCATGTGAATCTTGAATAGTCATCCACGATGACTAAAATGTATTTCTTCCCTTTAATACTCTGGACTCTCATTGGACCACACAGATCCATGTGAAGGGTATGAAGAACTTCCATATTTGTATTTTTAGATTTTGGTTTGTGGGAGAACTTCTTGCTTTTTCCAAGTTGACAGGCTGAGCAAAGATGATATTTTTCAAACTTCAATCTTGGTAGACCTCTAACTAGATCTTTTCGAGCAAGATCATTTATTGTGCCGAAGTTTAAATGGTTTAAACGACGATGCCACAACCATGATTTGGACTTGGAAGCTTTGGACAGCAAGCATATTGGAGAAGACTTCATCATATCATCAATCGATATCGTGTACAAATTGGTGCTACGACTACCTTTAAGTAAGTCAGCACCATTAATATCACGAACAAAGCAAGTATGCTTTCTGAAGGCAACTTCAAGATCAGAATCACAAAATTGCCCTACAGAGAATAGATTGTGTCCAAGTCCCTCCACGTAGTATACTCTTGAGATCACACTGTCACCAATAACATAATCTCCATAACCCATGATAGCTCCGAAGTGATCATTCCCGAATCTGACTGTCCCGATGAACTTTTCCACAAAATTCTTGAGCTTTGAACGATTCCCCGTCATATGTTTTGAACAGCCTGAGTCCAGATACCAAAGGATGACCTGTACGACCTGCATTTGAAAACAGTCGAGTTTGGAGAGTTTGGAATTTCGGTTCCCCAATTTTTGTTGGGGTCCTGTTGGTTAGCAGATAGAGTAGAACATTTCACAGAAAGCTTAGTTAAAGGGCACATTTCGCCTAAGGCAAATTTCTTTCCTGTGGGTCTCCATTGATAACCACAATCAAGTTTTCCTAAGGTGAATTTCTTTCCTGTGGGTCTCCATTGATAACCAATATCCGCAAATAGTTTGCCCGTTGCTTTCCAAACCCGCTTGGTCTTGTTCAAACTGTTATCAGACAGCTTTCCTTTTGGTTTCCAAATCTGCTTCCCTTTATTCAAGACAACTTTAACAGTGGGGGTTGCATTCACTGAACTCAAAATATTAACAACACACATTTCATGATTTGCAGAGTTTAAGCATTTGTTACACATTTTGCACACAGATTCAGAATTCGAATTAATTACAACACGCCTATAGCTAATGCTAGAATCAACCCGATTCACTTTTGTCCATACTGACTTATTTGTCCTAAGGTGGTCTTCTACTTTCTTCTTATTCTCCCTCTTAGCAGGCAGGATCCTATTTTTCTTTGTATTGCTTCTAGGCTTTGATCCGCTTGCTTCAGTGGAAGTGTTTACTCCTGTAGAAGGAATCACATGGATATTAGTCTATTGAACTTTCTGGTGCATTTCGTGTTTCTGTGTTGCTAGATGAAGTTCATGGTTTATCACTAAAAGTAACTTGTTTTTTCCTAGTTACAGGGGTAGAGGGAGCCTTGTTATCTCTTTCATTGAAACTTTTTGGGCAAGTGCCAATCACATATTCTAACAATTCCTGAGATAGCTTAGTGTATTGACAAGCATAGTTAAGTGCATTATCCAGTGGTTTAACTACTCTAGCTTCCTCTACAATCTCCCTAACTGTTTCTACACTCTCCTTAAGATGGCTGATATAGTTTAAATGAGCACTCCTATTGTTCTTAAGGGGATGAGGGATAGGTTTAACATCAATGGCATACATGCCAGGCGCAAGAACTTTTGGTTTGACAGAGTCACTAGTGAAACAAGACTCTTTGCTTCTCAACTGAGCCTTTAGACTCTCAATTTCATTTATCATGGTAGATGTCTTTTCACTCGTGTGAGCACGCGTAATCTTAATGGAGTCATACAATTCCTTGTAATGTTGTTTGACCTTTTCTAGTTCTACTCTAACGCAATCATTTTGTTCAATAAGAGCAGTGACATCTTTAGCATTATAAGGCTCACAACTTCTGTCATTCACATTAGCGACTAGAACTTTCAAGTCTCTAATCACGTTGTCTTTTTCTTGAATCTGATGTTCGAGATTCTTGATCTTAAAGAATGAGTTAAAATCAGGAGCTTCCTGTGATGTTTGTGATTTGTTATTATCAAAACTTTCTTGAATATGTTGATACTTTAATTACAAATTTATGTATTCCCTTTCAAGTTTTGAAATATGTTTTGACTCATTATGAACTTTAGACATTTCAGCTTCAAGATCTAGACAACGTGATTTTTTCACATCATACAACAGTTGATTCGACAAACAATTAGCAATCATGTAAGTTTCTCATTTTCAATGAGAAGGTTTTTTTCCTTTACAATTTTACACATTGCTTATCTACAGTATTCTGTCCACTTCGATATTCATTTGATCAAAAATTTTCTTCTATTACTTTAACTTCTTTAAAGAGGGGGGGGGGGGGGGGGGGGGCCGTTTGAACTCCTACAAAATGTTCTTTAGAGTTTTGGAAAAATGGAATAACTTAGTGATGTAACACTTTTATTATTTTGCCTCCAAACCGTCTTTCCCCTTCTGTAACACCGTGTTGGAGGTGATTCTCTTTTTGCAAGTTTTTTTTTAGTCAAATATCGTAAAAAGTTTGTGTGAGTACATAAAGATTAATCTTCACTTGACTTTTATTGGAAGAAGCTCTTGGGACAGAGCTTGACCTGAGTATTGGGGGGGATACACTGTCAATGCTGAAATGGTTTTGGAACTGAGGTCCTCAGCCTTTTTTCCTGTCATTGTCATTTATGGACCAAAATACTGTTCTGGGGTCAGATTTCTTTGTGGAGCAAATGTTGCAAGAAGTTCTCACTTCGAGTAATCGGGGGGGGGGGGGGGGGGGACACTCCTAACTTTTTTTCCATACATAGAGGGCTTTGCATTTCAACAATCAATTCTTTTCAAGCTATCTCAGCACTCACGAGTATCCTCTGAGTCATGTCAATAGTGTGTGTATGATTTGGATGGTGACAAGTACAATGACCATTATACAGAGCAGACTGAAGCTTGCTTTGCACGAGTGAGAACATAAGGGATTTTTTGTAGCTATTGCTACTTGTTCTTTTCATCATAAAACGAATTGGTTTACATAACAGTGAACCGTTTTGGAACAGACTGATCCTGTTTTGTTAATCTATCTTCAAACTTATCTTTAGCCCTTTTATGTCTAAAAAACTCTTCAAGGAATTTGTCTTCTTTTTGTTTAAATCATTTCTAAATGGTTACTTCTTCTGTCTTTGACTTATAATGGCCAACGGTAGAACTAAGTAGTATTTGTGCTGAATGAAGTTCTGATTTTAAAGAAGTTTCCTTTCTATTTCGGTCTGAGATAATTATTCTCATTTGTTCATCAATTTTTTGTTCTCTATCAGTTAATTCAAACTTTGCTCGTTTTTCATATTCCCTGACCAGTTCCTTATATCTCGCAAGTTCAAGGTCACTGAATCATTCAACTAAAGCATGTCTGGCTTATTGCTAATCTACTTTGTACACCTTGTTCATGCATTTCATCGAGAATTGACATCAATGCATCATTTCGTACAGAAGATACATTACTTTGTACAACATGTTCTTCGTTGTCTTCCACATACTGATAATACAGAATAATATTACTATCACTCGTATAGTCAGCATCAGATTCAACAACGTAGTTGTGTTGTACATCGCTTTGCATCTCGTGTACTTCATGATACTCATCCATATGATCTACAAAGGTATCATGATCTTGTACCTCAAACGGAGTATTCGAGTCATATGATGGCCCAACTTCATCGTAGATTGGATCTTCAGATGTGAGATTTGCCATGAACATGGTCTGTGTAGTGAGACCCTCATCAACATCAGAGTCGAATGCATCACATTCATCAGCTTCAAAGACATGGTCCACATTGAGTGCCAAATCATTCTCAGGTGAATTATCCACATCCTTATCAAAGTTGGTAACCCGTTCTCCTGCAAGAAACAACGATTGTTCTTCATCCAGTACTGCACCATTCTCCTGGGCTTGCATTAGTAGCATCTTGTCCTTGAAGTAGTCTGAATCTTGAAGTCGCTTTGGCCTTGGACATTCTCGTGCTATGTGCCCTAGTCCGTTACAGTTGTAGTACTTAATGGGTTTGGCTGGACCAGGATTAATAATGCATCCTCTGTTCTGACCTCCTACATTCCCAGCTACAACATTTCCTTTTGCATTGTTTCTCTGAAATGGTTTTCCTTGATTGTTCGCATTGTATCTTCCACAGACATCTTGAACCACAACTCTGCCATCTTGAACCGTAGCTTTGTTCCTTGCATTAGACGACGTTCTAAGTTGATTGTTTATTTGAGGAAGATGTGATTTGTACGATTGAGTGAGGAGGGCAAGTGAGTTGGATAAACTTTCAATCAAGTTTTCTGTTGAAGAACTTCCTGAGTCCAGTTGAAAGTTGTCAGCAGGAGATGGTTCATTTAAGGATTGAGGAGACTTGGATGATTGTGTTGGATACTGCTGAACTGAGGCATTCGACACTAGTGCCAAAGGATCATTAGTTGGTTGAAGGAACCTTTCCATCATTGTTCTGTTCTCATTAGCATGTACCTCATGTTGCTTCAAATAGGCATAAAGCTGATCAAAATTAGACTCCTTCAAACCTCTATTAAGTTTGACTTCAGTTATGAATCTACTCCACTCAAGTAACATGTTGTTCACAAACTTAGAGTTAAGCTGCATCCTGGGCATGGTCATCTTGATGTTTCTCATGTCATTAATGAGCTTCGTAAACCTAACATAGTATCCTTGAATGGTTTCTCCTTTGATTTGACGAAAGTGTTTAAATTCATCGTATAATTGAGATTCCCTGTCATCCTTTGTTAACTCAGATACTTCCAGAATCATCTTCACGTTTTCCCAAATGTCTTTGGCGTCAGTATAGTGGTTGATGAGTGAGTAGATGTCCTTTGGTATACCTTGAAGTAGGATATTGGTTGCACGAATATCAACTTTATACCTTTCCTTTTCTTCAGCTGAAAGGTCGTTAAGGACTCTAGCACGTACTGGACCTTGTTGAACTGCACCCTCAGTTCCTCCAGCAATAACATCTGAGACCGTTCCCATATGAAATGGTCCTTCATTAATGGACTTCATTATATTCTCTCCATTATCCTTTCCTAGACAGTACAGACGTATACGTTGTTGCCAAGATTCAAAGTCTGTTCTATCAAGCATTGGTGGGCGTGTATCAGAACCGGCACACTGGATGTCTTCTGACATACTAGACATCTTGTTTTATTATGATATGATATGTTTTGATCGATCAATGATTAGTGAATGTACGTTAAAAGTGGTGAGGTTAACGTATTCGTTTCTTGTTTTAGTGATATTAAGTCCCAAGTTTGAAATATTTCAAATGTCTAAGACAGTAGCTCAACTCGCCGCCAGAGGCTATCAAACCGCTGCAAAGAATTAAGGCAACCCGCTGGTGGAAATTAAGACAACTCGCCGAACACAACTCGCTGCCAAGCAACCCGCCGCGAAGAAATAATACAAACCACCGTCTATATTTTAATCAAACCGCCGCTGAGTTTTCAAACCGCCAGAGTTTCCTTTAGATATTTGCTATTAAAATATTCAAACCGCTGACAACCTGTTCAAACCGCTGCCTAAGCAAACCGCTGGTAAGCAACTCGCTGCTTAGTATAAAGCAACTCGCCTCTTGAGCAACTCGCCACCTAAGCAACCCGCCGTGTGTCAGAGAGTTGGTAACCTACTGAATAAAATATTCCATTTTAATCAACTCGCCACGAAGAATATCAGCCAACTCTCCACGAAGAACAACGAACTTTATCACTTAAAAACACCAATAAATCACCCTTTTGAACGATTCCACTTGATTTCTTTTGCACAACTCAATACTACAAGGCTATAGCCACTAGTAACACCCAAACTTTAACATAACCAACATCAAAATCTGGAGAATCAAGAAAAACGAGCTAGAGCCTTCAAAAGTATACTTTTTGATCTAGATCAAGCATGAAATCGCACATACACACGATCTAATCATCCCATGTGCTCTGATACCAATTGTGGTATATCATATATCATAACACGGGTTTGATTCTTGGATTTGGCTAGTTTCTAGAGAGAGAAACACATAAGAGAGTTTTTCTAGAGAGAGAAACTATGGTAAATGAAATATGGTATAAAAGACTAGCTTTTTGTCTTCAAAGTTAGAAGAGCTTATAGAGGTTTCATACAATATATCTCGGTGGTAAGTTACCCGGCTTAATACCGAAAGTCATACTAATCACTATTAAACTACGAGCTATATTAAACAGTAAAATACACGGGGTGACCGAGTCTTTTTCTAATATCTAACAGAACTTGAACGGGTACTTTGATCCATCTTCCTTCAAAGTATGCCAGAACTGAGATATATAAATCCAAGGTACTGAAGCAAACCCAGCTACACTTAATCTGAGTGGATGGTTGATGAGAATGTTTGTAAGGATCTTGCTTTCATTAGGAAATTGTGGATTAACAAGATCAAACTTCTTGTTTGCATCCATGAGTTCAAATCGCTTATTGGGTGGACATAGTTAATCTTGAGGAACATCTCTTTGTTGTTGTTGTTGTTGTGCCATAATGAATTCTGAGTAAGTGACAAGAATGTGTTAGATCAAAAACTGTTATATTATTAATCTCGGTCTTTATCTCATTTATGTTGTAATAGGCTAGAAGGGTAAACGGGCTCGTGAACATAATCTAATCTTGTACTAGTTCCGGTCTATGGTCCATTGTAATCCCGAGCCCGACCCAAGACATTAAACCATGACCTAACAAGCCTTACAAGGCCGGCCCATTAAGTGGTATAAATACCCCTCTTCAAGTTTAGAGAGGGTGTTGGTCTCATTTGTAACACACACATTTTATGTGAAATCAACCATCTTATTTTCTTCTCTCTAGTTTCTCTCTCTACATCTCTTTACTTTTCTTATCTTCTTCTCATCTTATTTTCTTGATAATACCATGGTGAAGTGAAAGTGATATTGGTTCTACAATTGGTATCAAGAGCCACGGGTGGGTTTAGTGATTTGTGGTTTTTGTGTTGAGCTTATTGGTTCGACTTATTTGATCCAATTTTTCTTTTTTTTCTCTTCCGTAGCTTATTTTAATTTGGGCTTCAAACCAATCATTTTAGAAACTATATTATGGGCTAATGATGTGAAGTCATTTATTTTTATTTTAACCATCCAATATACGTCAAAAAAAAACAAAGAGTAGCCGTTCTTCTTTTCATTTGATATTTGTTGCTTATTAGGTTTAAAATAGCTTATTACTTGAGCTTTTTGGTGAATTTTTTTGGAGCTTATTGGTGGTGTGTTTCGTAGCTTATTTTTGAGCTTATCTATACGGATATTTTCTTTCAATCGTTAGCAGCTTATTATGGTTTCATCATTTTCATCATAAAGCTTATTTGATAGCTTATTGTAGAAGCTTATTCTTAAAGCTTTTTCTGGGTTTCTTGGATTATTGTGGTCTACGGTTGAGATAAGAAGGAAACATAGATCCATTTTTTAGCTTCGTTGTACATTGGTTTTTTTTGGTTTCCATAGAAGACAAAAGAAAGGACACAAGGACGTTAGTACGATTGGTGAAGGCACCAGATACGCAACAACTTTTTTATCAACCGGATTCGCATTTCTTCATCAACCGGATTCGCATTTCTTTATCAACCGGATTTGCATTTCTTCATCAACCGGATTCACATTTCTTTATCAACCGGACTCGCAGTTTACAAGTTCAATCGGACTCGCAGTTTTGCTCTTTCACCGGACTCGCAATTTTAAGCTATTTCGGGTTTTTCGGTTTTGAGTGTCGGTTCGTTACGGGACTTATAATCTATACCATTACGATCATGAACTCGTTTCGATCATCGTGGTATATTCATTTATTATCGATGATAAATGTACCGCTCCGCGAGACGATATTTACATTTGTTGAATTTCTCAAATTCAAAAACGTAGAAGATAAACATTCTGGTGGGAAATTTTTTTATTATTAAACTAAAATTACACTTTGACACATGCAGTCCCTGAACCTTTTAATAATTTCAAAGTTCATTCTTTCTTTGATTATTAACCCTCCTTGTTGAAATAAAGTAACACCGTTAGTCCTTACAAGTTATAAATCAACCGTTAGTCCTCCAAAGTGAACCGTAATTGCACCGTTAGTCCTTATTTGAGTTTTAATCAACCGTTACTCATTTTAAGTTGAAAGTTTGTGCACCGTTTGTCGTTTTAAGCTCATTAATCGTTACAAAAGCTCACGTACTTCAATTTCAACAACGATTTCAACAACAATTAATCATTGTTTCACGGTTTCTTCTTGATTTTGTAAAATCCCGCAAAAGATTCCATTTCTTTTCTCGGTTTAAATCATAGATTTGTAAAATCCCATGAACGTGAATTGATTTCAATCCACAACAACAATCACTTTACCTACGTAAGATCTTACAAATCATTTTCACTTCATAATTTAACAAATCATTCACCATGACAACTCCAATCATAACTTCCACAACTGATAGTCAAATGCATAACAACATCATGGCAGCTGGTTCAAGGACAGGAAGATATGCTCAATGGCAGTCACGTTTCTTAAGATACATTGACATAAGACCAAATGGAGATGCCTTGAGGAAATGCATTTTGAAAGGTCCATACCAACCAACTACTGTCATAATCCAAGCTGTACCTACAACAACTGATTCTCCAGTAGTTCCAGAATGAATAGCAGTTGAGACAATCTTGACTATGTCTCCTGAAAACAAAGCTCATTATGAATCAGAAAAGGAAGCAATCCATTTGCTATTGACTAGAATTGAGGATGAAATTTACTCAACTGTTGATGCTCGCAAGATAGCTCATGAAATGTGGATAACTATTAAAAGGCTACAACAAGGTGAATCTCTCAGCATTCAAGATGTCAAGACCAATTTGTTTTGGGAATTTGGAAAATTCACTTCTCATGATGGAGAGTCCATGGAGTCTTACTACTCCAGACTTTACAAGATGATGAATGAAATGATAAGAAACAACTTGACAGTTGCTACGATGCAAGTCAATGTTCAGTTTCTTCAACAACTTCAACCAGAATGGTCAAGGTTTGTGACAATTGTCAAACAACAACACGACTTAGATACAATCTCATATCACAAGCTCTTTGACGTTTTGAAACAGTATCAAAAGGAAGTTAATGAAATTCGTGCTGAGAGAATAGCCAAGAATGCTAACCAATTAACACTTGTTGATGATGCCCAACAATATCCTGATCCTTATTATCAAGCACCAAAATCTCACAAATCATATGCACCACCATCCAAACAATCATCTTCCACCCGATCTAATGCATCTACTAAATTCAAAGGCAAAGAGATAGCCAAACCAATCACACCTCTATCTGAGTCAGCTTCTGAAGAAGACAGTAATCCTGTTCAAGCTCAGAGAGATAAGGATATGCAGAAAAATTTGGCACTCATTGCAAAGTACTTTAAAAAGATCTACAAACCTACTAACAACAACCTCAGAACTTCTTCAAACTCTAGAAACAAGAATGTGGATACTACTCCAAGATACAAGAATGACAATCAGACTGGACAGTTTGGGAATCAGAGGATAATGACTGTTGCTGGGGCTAAGGAAACTGTAGGTGGTCAAGTAGTGCAGCAGTCTGGGATACAGTGTTTTAACTGCAAAGAATTTGGTCATTTTTCTAAGGAATGCCGAAAGCCAAAATGGGTTAAAGACTCCATGTATCATAAGGAAAAAATGTTGTTGTGCAAACAAGCTAAGAAAGGTGTTCCACTTCAAGCAGAGCAATCTGACTGGCTAGCAGACACGGATGAAGAGATTGATGAACAATAGTTGGAAGCACATTACAGCTATATGGCAAAGATCCAGGAAGTTCCTACAGTAGACTCAGGCATTGATTCTGAGCCATTGGAACAAGTACAATATGATACTGGATATAATGTGTTTGCCAATGAAAAACAACATTCTGAGCAATTTGAATACATTAGCAACACATGTGTAGTGGAAACGGGTGATAGTAATGTCATTCCAGATTCACCGGATATGTGTGATAATGATATTCAGAATGACCAAAATGTTGTAGAATGTAATGATGAGCGTGTTGCGCTTGCTAATTTAATTGCAAATTTAAAACTTGATGTCGATGAAAATAAAAAGATTCAAAAGCAATTAAAGAAAGCAAACGCATCATTGACTCAAGAATTGAAAGAGTGCAAATCTACTCTTGGCTTAAACAAGTAGAACTCTAGGTGAACTAATAGTATCTGGATAGTTTGCTTAGTTGCACTTTCAAAATAAACAACTGAGTTTGAGAAGGTACAAGGCCTTTAATATCGACAATTGACTAAGACAAACTTGAACAAAAGTTAAATGAAGCACTAGGACAATAGCTCCAAAAAGAAATTGACATAAAAGACGTGTTAAAAGTGAAAGCCTATGAAATTTCTGTTGTCAAAGAGAAACATGATGAGTTAGTCAAACAGAGTCTTTTAACCAAGTCACATTACGAAGGTCTTGTCAAGGAGAAAACAAAGGTAATAACGGATTTGAAGCTTAAGGAAGAAAAAGATATTGACAAAATGATTTCAATGGAAAACCAGATAAAGTTTTTGAATGAAATTGTTTACAAACGGAGTCAATCAATCCAAACCATTCATATGTTAGCACCCAAATGCCCTACATTTAATGGGAGACCTACCTTTGCCAATCCAAGGTACCTCAAAAAGGCTCAGAATGAGATACCATGTTTGTATGCGATCCCACATGACCAATCTGATCCTGGAAGCAGACTCGTCCTTGATCGGGAAGAGACTCTGACTCTTGAGAACGAGAGTCGATCAAAATTGAATAAAGACATAGTGAAGCCTTTTGACTACACAAAGTTAAATAGTCTTTATGATATCTGCATTATGTAATTCAGTTCGCACAGGTAAATGAAATAAGAAAGAAAATGTGGAGAAAATCATTTGTGAAAACAAAGCCAAATATTTTCAAAAACATAGATAAGGATAATGCGTAGGACTCTTGTTAACAGCCTGTGAACTTATTGGTGTTCAACTAGTGTTTATAATGAAATGTGTCCTAATAAGATTTATTTATTGATCTCTTGGCTCTAGACTCGATTAGTGCGTTTTGGTTTTAGTAATCGGAGGCTGGAGCAGACTGCCACCTATTAAATATCAACTAACTCAGAGTGAGAAAGTCAATAGAAGTCATGTGTATCTCCATGGAAAATGAGACAAGTTTCTGTTGAGAGAAACTCAAATGGCTGGGAAGGGTTATGCATTGCATCACTAGGTCCATGATGTCGTCTTCAATATCAGAATTCATCTTTGTGAAAACCGATAGATTATGTGTTGACCCGGTTTTTGCCTAAAGTGTAGAGAGGGCTACTTTCTTTACACCCTTTATCCATACATTTCTTTTTCATTCTTTAACCCCTTCAATGCTTACCAAGACGTTATTACTAACACCTTGTTGTGATTGTTCCAGTGTTAGCTTAATCTTAGTCGGCATTATTCCCTTAAACTCATTCATCTCAAATTATACCTAAGGACTGCTATTTCTAACTATAGAGTGTCCTTGGGTAGATCCCTCCAGTTTTGGTTGGATCATAGGACTAATACCTAACCTAACCACCTTATGACTTCAGAATCGTCGTGAATTAAGATGTTGTTAGGTATGAGATCGTAACCATAAAACCTTTTCCGAAGAGTATCAAGCACTTTGAGTCGATTAGATCACTTATTATATTTAAAAGACACATTTTAATTATATTTCTCCCCTTATTTTAAAAACTAATTCACTTAGTTTTTGAAATACCTTGTGATTAAAATTTATCATGAAAATTATGTGGGAAAAATATTTTTATACTTAGTATGAATTATATGGAACATTAACTCCCCCCCCTCAATTTTACATATGTTTGAAACCAAAAAAATGATACCAAGTTGTAAAATGAATATAAAATTGAGGGTTAGCATTGTTGAGCACACAATTTGAAAGATTATGAATTGTCATTGAAGAATTTTTGAAAAATTGTGCTTAAACACTTAATCATCTTATAACATACATTCTATTGAGTCATAATTATTATTGTCGAGTTGTTATTAAGATTAGATTAAATGTTTTTGCGAATCTACCCAAAAGCATTTAAGAGATATCCAAAGCAATAAAACATATTTTTCGAAAAAAACTCAACTCCCCCCTCAAAAACATTGACTCATTTAGAAAATGACACACTAACTGTAAGAAAGATGGGAATTAAACTAATCACACCTTAGTACTAGCCAAGTGGAAGAGTTTATACTGCCTAATTTTAACTATAGTTATTGACAGCCAAAATGTTGAAGATATACGCAATAAGAAAGTTGAGTACTGGGCAGACTAACTTAACACTGCTGAAGGAGTTAAGACTGCTGCATGAAGACTTAAGACTGCTGAAGAGATAAAGATGTGTGATATGATTTGTATTAGTTTATTTTGTATATATCTTATATTATTAGAAAGATTCATATAAGATAAATATTTAGAAGATTTGTAGTTATCTTGTAAAGCACTCATTGGTGTATAAAAGGAGATCTTAGGTTATGGTATTATACATAAAAAAAGAATACACATTCATAGAGTTTTGATATATAGCTTCAAGGTTGTAAACCCTAGTACTACACATAGTACTCGTATTATTTGATAATAATATTAGAGCTTTTCAGTTATACCATTGTTCATACACTTTACTGTTTCATTAACATTCTTCTAAGTATTAAAGAGTAGATTCCGCATACTCTTTAGTATTCACAACGTTTTTACTAAAGTTGTTTTGTATTTATCCAAAGTGACTTAACTGTTGGGATTCTTGATTTGATGAGACAAAATGAATAAAAGAATGAATAAAAGGACTAAAATTGTAATTAAAGAAATCTTCAAGATGGTGGAGAATATGAAGATAAAGAATAAAGCTTTATGAAGAATAAAAAAGACACCTTATAAAGATAAAGATACAAGAAAATAAAGAAGAAAATCTTAAATGTTTAAAATAATAATTTGTTCTTATCTTCTATTGTAATCCTTGATATCTCCTCTATATAAAGAGATATCAGGCATAAGGTTTAGATATCCGTCCCATTGAGAAACTAGAGCTCATCCCAATGAGAGTTTAGAATAGTTAGATAGCATAGTTCGACGTGATGAGAGTCGACAATAGATCAAACGCATAAGTTAGTTTGGTCGTAGCCCTAAATTATAGTTGGTGTACCTTAGTAAATCTTCAATAAAGAAAACCTTGTGATTAACTAGATTGTGTTCTTATTATTTATTCGCTCGCGTGTTATCAATCATTGTTATTGTTCATCCTAGATATATAAGATCTAATCAATCTTGAGCTATAAATGAAGATACCAATCTTCCCCTATTTGATGATGACAAAACAAACAAAGTTGTGTACGAACTTCCCGTTAAATAGAGAAGTTGAGATGTAAGCATCTCTCTAAATGAAACAAAAATCTTCAAGCTACCCTAGAACTTAAGATCTCCTTGAACCTGTAACCACACATAAATAAGCTCAAATCAATAAACATTAATCCTTCTTCCCCTTTTTGTCTTCAATACCAATAGGGGTGCTCTAAGATAGCAACTTGTAAAACACTTCCCCCTCAATTGGTGATGTAGATGGCTAAACTTTCATTCAATAAGCTTCCCCTAAAACCAATCAATGTTTACCACTACTCATGAGATCCGCACTCTGTAGGCTCTATGTAGTGATCACAGAAGAAGAAAACAGAGTATAATAATTCTGATAAGAAGTTGAAATCACCCAGAAACTTGTTGTCATATGTCTTGCACTATCCACGTGATGTCGAACTTATAAATAATTCTGTGAAGTATAAGTAGATCGCGATCTCTTGAAAAAAATCCTCATCTTCTATGAGACACATAACTAAAGTGATAGCAAATGTGAGCTTTGAGCACCATAAGAAAAATCACACACTGTCTTCGTCACACTTGTAAGCACGAACAAGTTACCTCCTGCTAAAAGGTATGATAAGAACACACATCTGTGAAACTCAACTACAACATCAAATAAGTGATATCAAACGTCTACGTAAACACATCTTTAATAAAATCTCCTAAAAAACGAGCCATAAATCAATAAGAATAAACTATTTGAAAAATAGTTTGTCCACCAATTCTAAACCCATCCAAAAACCAAGTACTGTCTGATATCAAACAAGCCTAGCAGTACAAACTGCTTTGCAAATGACTCTGGTAGTATTAATGTAACACCTCCAAAAATGTCACAACGCAGCGGAATACCACTTGGGGTGCTACTTCATAATACACAGCGCTAGATACAAGAGAACGACATCTAAATGTGTCGTTTGTAAAACAATCTCGTTGATTTTTCTGAAATAGAAATAATATTTGTCCCATAATTGCATCACAATGAAAAGCTTGAAAGCAACACAACGAGATTTGATCATTTGTAGAAATCCAAGTATGAAATCTTGTCAATTTAGACTCCAATGCACATCAGATAATCCAAGCATCTAATTCACCTGAGAAAAACATGCTTAAAAGTGTCAACATAAAGTTGGTGAGTTCATAGGTTTGTTTAAATATAAATGATAAACCAAAGGTTTCCAAAGTGTGTATGACCATTTAAACCCTTAAATGTCCTTCCAAAATATATGTATGATTTTTAGAAATCAAATATTTCTGAAAAGTATCATGAATATTTCAAACCTGAATTCACCTAAAGTTTATGTATGAATGTCAAAAATTCAAAGAGTTTAAAATATGTCTGACCATATTCAATCCCAAATAGTCACAAAAACGTATGTATGAATGGACCACCTTTGTTCAAAGTATAATGAACAATCAAAACACTCTCAAATAATGTCCAAATATTATGGTCAATATGAATAAGTGCTAGGACCTAAAACAAGATTTCCCCCGTCATAATGAATCATCATAGTTCAGACAACACAAAAATGTCATAACATTTTCCTAAGCACCATACACTGAACCTCGACATAAATAATACCATAATAAAGGCCCTACATTGCCCCATGTTGATGTCTAACCCTGAACATCCCCTTTATCCGCCGCCATGTTTATAACGTTCATTATCTAGTGATAGCTAGTCACCCGAACGGAGGCATCACCCCCAAATAGATCTATTTATAACACCCGCTCTCCAGGTGATTTACAGTTCATGATTAGTGGGGCACTTAGTTATCGCTACTTAGGCAAACACGTAATCAGTTTAAATATGAAATGTCCACTTGCGTCCAAATATAAAAACCCATGCATATGTTTCTTAACCCGAACACGCCCGGGCATTTACTTGTAGTTATCCGTTCAATCCGCTTAAGCTAATCCATAATCATTTCAAAAGTAAAATATGCATTCGTGACCAAAAATGAAGTCAAGTAATGTATCCCATAGCGAGCTATGTAAATGAGTATGTAAACCAATTTGTAAACAATCATGTAAATGCATTTGTAAACAAGCATGTTCTCACCCTAAAAATATATAAAACATGTAAAACGTGGGGGCTATAAACTCACCTCGATGATGAAGAACGATTGACAGATAGGCATCTAATATGCACAACACGAACGGAAGACGAAACGGCTCAATCAAGTAGTTGCAACTAATCTTAACGGCTAAGATCCACTAGTCTAGGATAATGTGTTTGGGTTTCCTGATGAATGGTTATGTCAACGCGACGCGTTGATAAAGATTTAGATTTAAAGTTGTAATAGTTTGGTGGTTGGTTAAATAAATAGATTGAAAGTATACGCAAAGTGTGTAATATATATTCTTTATATATTACATATGAAAAATAACCCTTATATAATTCATACCGTGAATTATATCACAAAGACAATCAATCCAAAGATTAATGAAAAGTATATAATACCTTGCAGGTATTATATAATAAATGTGAATAATTAATTAAATCAATTAGTTTGACATCAATTTAATTAATAAGAAGACTTTGTATAAAGGTTGACACATGTCTTAACGTTATGAATTAATCAAACCACGTTTGTAACAGTTTATAACAATTATAAAATATAAATTAATATTTTATAAATCATGTTTCGTTTCATCGACGGGTCGTGTCTAAATAGTTATCTCATTGTAAAAATATAGTTTTCGTCCGTTGTCAGGTTATGATGTATATATCTTTAAAATATATCTTAGTCCCTTTTCCCGTGTTTCCAAAATAATAGAAGTTTTGGTAAAACATTACTAATATAGAAATTTATATATAAATTTCGCCATGACATTTCCGTTTATATATCGTTTCCCACTTTTATCAAAATTCAATGTTTTCCCACTTTAATCAAATCGTGTTGCAATATACGCTCGTTATTAATATTTATAATTAGACAAATTTTTAAATAGCACATTTATTTAACCAATTTAAACCACCACTAGATCCGGTTATATAATTAAATATTGAAATATATTTATGAGTCCATTTTTGTAAACCAAACTCACCCTATGTTGTTTCGCTAAACCAAACGCGCCTATTTCTGCTAAACCAACCAAACGGCCCGTGTTATGATTATTCGTCAAGGTATAAATCAAACAAACCCTTGTTGTTTCGCTAAACCAAACGCCCTTTTTGTTGTCCTCTCTAAACCAAACGCGCCCTTTGTGTCCCTCTCTTAAACCAAACACACCCTATTTGGTGTTAATAACCATAAACCAACACCCCTATTTCTGTCACAATAACCAAACGCACCCTGGGCTGTAAAACAGATCCAAACGCACCCATTTCCGTGACACACACAAACCAAACGCACCCTTGTGCGTGGCTGTTAAGCCAAACGCACCCTAATTTTGGTAAACCCAAATCCAAACGCACCCTACGGCTGCTACTAAACCAAACGCACCATTATCGAGTCAAAACCCCGGATCAAACACCCCTAGTCCGCTGTAACAGCCAACAAACACCCCCTAATCATGTAAACATCAAACAAAACACACCCGTGGCTGTTAAACTCAAACCGAACCCACCCTAATTGTTGCAAACCAAAAGCACCCTGCTGTGGTGCTTTTACCCGGACCAAACGCACCCTCGTCGGGTGGCTGCCACCCAAAACAAACGCACCCTTGCGGCGAGCAACCAAACCAACCGCACCCACCGCGGTGCAAAACCAAACGCACCCGCGGCTGTGACAATCCAAACGCACCCCTTTCGTGAATAACAAAACCAAACGCACCCTCGGTGCGGTTTACGACAACCAACGCACCTACGGTGATGAATAAAGAAACCAAACGCACCCTAAGCTGTTACGAATAGCCAAACGCACCTCTATGGTGGTGGTGTTATGGTGGCGTCGGTGGTGATGACGAGGTGATAGGGTGGCTGTGGTGGTGGCATGGGTGGTGGGATGGTGGTGACGTGAGGATGATGATGATGAAGGAAACCACACACCCTCATGGTGGCTGTGGTTGTGGCGGGGGTGGTGGGATGGTGGTGACAGTGATATCGCGAAGATGATGATGATGATGGGGGTGATGGAGTGGACGGTTGGTGGTGTTGCTAGCGGCGGTCGAAAGTGGTGTGGTGATCGGCGTACCGTGACCGAGTATGGTTTGTGAGGATTCGAAGAGATCGGGATGGTGAGGAAGCTTTTTGGAGCTCACGGATAACTCCGCGAAAAGTTTTCTGCTGGCGGCGCGGACGGTGGTGGCCGGTAATGTTGGACGCGGAGAAGATGACGGATTACGTGGCGGCAGTTGGGTGGTAGGCCGGAGATGTGCCAGGAAATCTTTTTCGCTTATGGTACGAGTAGCGGTGGCAGGTCAGTGTGCCGGATCTTTGGGAGAGAGAGGGAGAGAATTTAGAGTGTGTGTGTATAATTTTGAGTTGGAAATGAAATATTGTAATAAAAATTTTATTTATATTAAAACTTTTAAAATGAATTATAAAGTGTATGATAGTTGAGGGTTTATTCGGTTTAATAAGTGAACTTTTTTATTACACTTTTGATAAAATGCGGTTCGAGACTCGTTTGGGCGACTTAACTAATGATTCAACGCGCGCGAAACTTGCGCCATTGTTTTTCGAATCATTTTTCTGATAAAAATGAGTATTTACTTGACTTTGTTTCATAATTGTTTCATAACGTTTATTCAAAATGTTTGTTATTCATTTATATATTTTTCCGATAAACTTTATCCGTAAAAATAATTTTAACTTCAATAATTGCGTTTTTAGCAAAACGTTTTTTCTCGTTTATTAAACAATATAATGAATTTATTAATTATTTTTATTTATTAAATTATGTAATTAAATTTAAATTTACTTAATTTTGGAGTCGGCACGCGCGCTGTGCTTCAAAATTTTTCGAGGAGTTTCAGTCACTATGTACTGTTTCGGATCTCGGTCAAAACTAAAAAGTTGTCAGGAATGTCGTTTTACATCAAATTGCTTTAGAGTCCGAGTTGTGAAAACGTGCTTTAGATGGTCGTTCTTATAAGTCAAGCCAGACCCTAAAAGTCAACGATTGAAATCGTCATTCAAAAATTCGAAAATTCTCGGATGTTACAGTACCTACCCCTTAAAGAAATCTCGTCCCGAGATTAAATTCGTGTTATCCGTATGTTATTGTTGACCAAGGTAGCTTGAGGTTTAATAAACTCGTTCTAAACAGACGATGATAACTTTATTCAGCAAAAATACGGTCTCTTGTTTCTACACTTTTCAATCTACCAAAAATTTTGGCTAGGTTCGTCCAGGATATTTAATCCATCAAAATGGGTATCTTAAAATATATCATTACAGATCTTATGCCTGGTATAACCGCGTTATATGAAAAGTCTCATTATAGTGAAAACCTCAAGAAGAAAGTGTAGTCGCGTGAGTATGTTTGTATAAGTTTCTAAATGTCCGAGGACGAAGTCTCGTTTGTACTATCTGTAAGGTTCGATTATCATCATCAACGTGGCTTATGGATGTAAGTACTCAACTTACTTGGCAGTACTAATTAGTACCATGACTTAAATTGGTGTACTATTTGTCGGCAATGAGTAATTCAACTGAATACTATATCGACATATGCTTATCTTGTTTGGGTTTCATCACTTAGTTGATAAAGTTTGTACAGTGGGTCACTCCAATGACCCAAACAACAGCAACCATATCGGACAATAACTATGAATAATGGTGAGGATGCAGAAGGTGAGGACCTTCCAGAGAAGCAATATTTTTTTTTTTCCCCAGATTAAAGTTCAATAATGAGAGGAGCTCGATAGACGGCGGATTATGGTACTCAATCGTTAGTTCGAGAATCAGCTCATTAGCTCAAGTGTGTATCAAGATACCCCCCAGGTCTGTTAGTTCACGACTCAGTTCATGATTGCGGGGTTTAACAACGACAAAGTAATTACTTAGAATGAGTATGGTCAGTTCCAAGTGAGGCCTTAGATTCCTGCTGAGTGGCTATTGGACTCGATTGTATCTTAGACCCTTTAACGGATTCTGATGTTATCGATTTTCAGGTTCATACTCGTTCATATCGGATACAGTAAGCTCCACTCTATCTTATAATTTCTTATTTACATAAGAAGCGTCCAAATTTATTATAGTATGAAATGATTAAGCTATTGTTGGTGATTTATAATTTATTTATTTAACTGAAGAGGCGTCCCAATCCTTTCAAATAAACAGATATAAATCTCCTACTTAATAAATTTCCGATGTACTCACGTCGTCACCAACATAAACTTTCAAGGTGATGGATGACATGACGATGCATGTGCTCTAATGAGTATGGGACGAGTGTTTAAAACTCGTCTTCGGAGGTCAGGAGTAAAACTACCCAAAATATCGACCTAAAGTTCAAGATAGGTAATGAGTACCTTGGTTAGAGTAAACCAGGTAAAAGTCTCGATGAACCAGTCAACATAGCAATTATCATATAAATCCTCCTATTACAAGTCCCGCCCATACAAGACTTGTAATACTTAGATTTATACATAATCCTATGTAAACAGAACTGTGACGAGCTTTGTTAACATAGCAATTATCATATCAATCCTCATATTACAAGTCCCGCCCATACAAGACTTGTAATACTTAGATTCATACATAATTCCATGTAAACAAAATTATGACGGTATTCGCGTAATACGATATGGTATAAAGCTAGGAAGAAAAAATAATATCCTTACAAACCATTGTTTAACTCTCAATGTCAGAGGGAATGGATAGATACGGAGACCATGCGCAAACTCACAATGTCTAAGATGCAAGATGAGACCATTGTATAACTCAAAATGTCTGACGAAGTAGAATGAGACCATTGTATAACTCACAATGTCTGACGAGTAGATGAGACCATTGTATAACTCACAATGTCTGACGAGTAGAATCAGAAACCATTGTTATATACTCCACATGTTGACAAGTAGAATCGACCATTGGCAACCAACAATGTCTTAAAAATATTCTAGTATTTATATAATGTTTTCTTAGATAAATAAGGTAGATATTCGGAAAAGGAATGAAGCTATCTATATATATATATTATATTTGTATGCCACGTAAGCACTTAATGAGCACGTAAACGTAGCACATAAGCAAGTTGCGTGTATGCACTTTGAAAAATGTTTGTTGTGATGCAATGTTTGTGATAAACGATATAGTTAGGGTAAACATATGCAACCTAGTTCTCTATTGTCAGTGCTCTTTTGATACATCTGTATCACCAAAAAAATTGGTCAATCGCAGCGGAAAAATACCACTTGGGTGTGTATTCATAATACCACTGCGCTAGATACAAGAGCACGACCTCTAAAAGTGTCGTTTTTGTAAAAACTATCTCGTGATTTTTTGAATCAAAAATAAATAAGTTGTCCTAATTGCATCACTATGAAAAGCTTGAAAGCAACACAACGAGTTTGCATATTTGTAGAACCCAGGTATGAAACCTTGTCAATTTTAGACTCCATGCACATCAGGAAATCCAAGCATTTATTCACCTAAGAAAGCATGCTTAAAAGTGTCAACATTAAAGTTGGTGAGTTCATAGGTTTATGTAAATATAACGTTAGTTCAATAAATGTATCTGGCCCACTGTATCTTACAAGTGGTCATAGTAAAAAATTTGTGACTACTGTCTCCCTACAGTTATAAAATAATTGTAGTGACCATTTAAACTTAAACGTCCTCCAAAATGTACGTTATGTTTTTAGAAATCAAATTAGCTGGTAAAATATGCAAGACCATTTCTATCCCAAAATAGTCTCAATTTGTACGATCAAAGTTGGCTCACAAATATCCCAAAGTATGGTATTCCCCCTTATTTCAAGTGTGTATTAAACCCTGATTACCATTACTCTAAGTTCATGAAAACTGTTGACGTTAGGACTATGTATATATGCCACTTTATTAAAGGCACAATAAGGGTGTACCCATCGTAGGTGTTCCCTCCAAGAACACCCGGGCGTTAATGAAAATAATGTGTACCCATCATAGGTGTCCCCTCCAAGAACACCCGGGCATTAATGAAAATAATGTGTACCCATCATAGGTGTCCTTCCAAGAACACTGGGATTTATGAAAATATTTCAATGTGTATGTAATTGTTGGCCTGAAGACTCAACCAATCGTGTTTCCGGACATGTTATAAGATTCGTTTGCCCTAAGTCGATAGCTAATCACCGATGGGGATTGTCAATCCGAATAGATCTATTTCATATCATTCGCTGCTCCACCCTCCAAGTGATATACAGATCATGCACCTAAGCCTAATCCGTTAATCATATAAGCATTATTATTCGTTTTACGTTTTATAAAAAATTAAACCAAGTATTGTATCTCCTCGCGAGATATATAAATGAGTATATAAACCAAACAGGTAATCAACCACGTAAATGCATTTATAAACAAGCATGTTCTCACCCCAAAAATATATGTAAAACCAGTAAAACGTGGGGCTATGAACTCACCTTGATGTTGAAGAACGATTGATAGGTAGGCATCTAATTCACATTGATGATGAAGAACGATTGACAGATAGGCATCTAATATGCACAACACGAACGGAAGACGAAGCGACTCGATCAATAAGTTGCAACTAATCTTAACGGCTAAGTCCCACTAGCCTAGGATAATGTGTTTGGGTTTCCCGGTGAATTGTTATGTCAACGCGACGCGTTGATAAAGATTTAGATTTAACGTTGTATGGTTTGGTGGTTGGTTAAATAAATAATAAATTATAATTACCCAAACGTGTAGTTGTAAAGTTATTTATTCCTTATATATTCCATTGAAAAAATCTTCTTATATAATTGCATTACCGTGAATGTTTATCACAAGATCATCAATCCAAAGCTAAATGGAAAAGTTATATAATAACCTTGCATGTATTAGTATAATGATGAGTGTGTATAATTAATTAAAACTAATTAGATTCGAAGTCAATTTATTAATAATAAGTCTTTGTCTTAAAGGTTGACACATGTCTTAAAGTTACTTGAATTAATCAACCATGTTTGTAACAGTTTATAATCATTATAAAATATAAATATATTTTATAACATATATTTCGTTTTTTGACGGGTTACGTCTAAAACAGTTTGTCTTATTGTAAAAGTATAGTTTTCGTTCGTTGTCAGGTTATTATACAGTTATATTTTAGTATATCTTTAAAATATAACTTAGTTCCTTTATCGGTTTCTAAAATGATAGCAGTTTTAGTGAACCCATAATAATATAGAAATTTATATAAAATTTCTTCATGACTTTCCCGTTTATATAACGTTTTCCGTTTTTCGCAAAACTCTACGTTTTTCCTTAATCAATATATGTTGCAATCATTCGTTTTTCAATATTTCAAATGCCCGCGCTTTCTAGATATAATATATATGTTATTACATTTCAACTTAACAAAATAATATATATAATATTTATTTAACCATTTTAAACCACCACTAGGTATTAAACTTTTATATTTATAAAAGTTTTCACTATATATTTATTGATCTTACAATGTATTTATTTACCGATTCGTGTTAACCCAAACGCGCCCTTATTGGTTTTCTCGCTCCACCACAAAAATAACCCTTATGTTGTTAAAACCCACACCAATGCGACCCTACCCGTTTATAACCAAAACCAAACGCACCTACTCGTGCCAAACCCAAACCAAACACCCCCGTTTGGCTGCCACTATACCAAACGGACCCCGTATGGTGGCTGTGTGGTGGCTGCCACCCAACCAAACGCCCTTTGTGCGGTGACAGCCCCAACCAACACACCCCTTGGTGGCTGCCACCCAACCAAACGCCCCCGAACAAAAAAAAAAAATAATTTTTAAAAAAAAAAAAAGAATAAAATACCATTCAACAATAACTGAAAAAACAAAAAAGTTAGAAAATCAAAAAAAAAAAAAGGCTGTTTGTCAACCAAGAACCAATACTCCCCCTTTTAGGCTATAAACCTTCTCACCCCTTTTTTGGTAAAAAAAACCCAGGCCAACAAACACCCCTTAGAGCGGGTGGCTGACACCCACAGCTTAACCCGTGTGGTGGCTTGCCAATCGTCAAAAAACATCCCGGTTGTTAATGACAGCCTGCTCCGGACAAAAACCCTTCGCACCCTTTTCTTTTGTAACAACCCAACGCAAACCAACGACATTTCCTTGTCCCCCCCCCCCCGGCTGTCCCTGACAGCCAACCCGGCTGTCCCCGCTGTCAAACGCACCCCTTGGGTGTTATACCCAACCCGACGCCCTTCGGGGCTGTCAACCCATAAACCCGACGCAGCCTAGCTGTTGTCCCGAATCAACACACTCCGCGTCAGAGTGTGAACCTCAAAACCACAAAACCCGAGCGACCCTGTTGGGTGGCTGCCACCCAAACACCTTAGGGGTAGTGGTGACCCGAACCCAACGCCCCTCGTGGTGGTGGGATATTAAAACCACACGCACCCTTGTGCTTATGAAACCTCACACACCCTCATGGTGGTGTGGAATTGTAGCGGGGGTGGTGGGTATGGTAGGGTGACAGTGATATCGCTGAGATGATGATGTTGATGGAGGTGATGGTAGTGGCGGTGGTGTGGCAGGGCGGTCGAGTGATGGTGGTGCGGCGCGCGGTGATCGAGAGTGGTGTGTGTGTGGAACGAATAGTTCGGTGAGGTTGAGGAAGCTTTTTGGTAGCTCACCAAGAAAAAACTCGCCGGAAAGTTTTTTCGGCGGCGGGCGCGGCGGGTGGTGGCCGGAATGTTGGCGGAGAAGATGACCGAAAAGTCGGCTGGCAGTTGGGTGGTGGACGGACAGTCGGAGATGGTCGCCGCGAAAACTTTCCGGCCGGTGGCGTCGTTGTAGGCCGGTCTTTGGGAGGAAGAGGGAGAGAATTTAGAGTGTGTGTGTATAAATTTGGAGTTGGAAATGAAATGTTGTAATAAAAAATTTATTTATATTAAAACTTTTAAAATGAATTATAAAGTGTATGATAGTTGAGGGTTAAAAGTGTAACTTTTTATTATACTTTTGATAAAATGTGGTTCGAGACTCGTTTGGGAAACTTAACTAATGATTCAACGAGCGAAACTTGCGCCATTGTTTTTTAAATCATTTTTCTGATAAAAATGAGTATTTACACGACTTTGTTTCATAATTGTTTCATAACATTTATTTAAAATGTTTGTTATTCATTTATATATTTTTCCGATAAACTTTATCCTTAAAAATAAATTTTAACTTCAATAATTGCGTTTTTAGCAAACGTTTTCGATTAACAATATAATTAATTTATTAAATATTTTTATTTAATAAATTGTGATAATTAAATATAAATTATTTATTTTGGGTCGGCACGCGCTGGTGCTCAAAAATTTGCCCCTACGAGCGAGACATTTCAGTCACTTCTGACTGTTTTCGGAATCTCGGTCAAAACTTAAAAGTTGTCAAAGAATGTCGTTTTCTCAAATTGCTTTTAGAGTCCGAGTTGTGCGAAAACCGTTCTTAAGATGGTCGTTCTTTATAAGTCATGCTAGACACTAAAGTAACGATTGAAATAGTCATTCAAAAATTCGAAAATTCTCGGATGTTACCAATAATCGATGCCATCTTTGTTGGGGGCGGTTTTTGGTAAGCTTGTGCAAAACTAACCCTAGCCTTATTTTAAGAAACAATACCATTCTCGTCTAACTTATTTCTAAATACCCACTTAGTTCTAATGATTTTTCATATTCCTAAGGTTGAGGAAACTAAATCCCAACGTCGTTATGCTATGAATTGTTTTAATTCTTCTTGCATGTGAGACTATCCAACTTTCATCTCCTAATGCTTCATTCACATTCTTAGGTTCTATAGTTGATATAAAACAAAAGAATTTACTTTGGTTTTGGGCTTGTGACCTAAGGGTTCTTTGTTAAGGTTTCCTATGACATTTTCTAATGGGTGGTTCCAGATTACCTTAATGTCGACTATTTCACCAATCTCTAAAGTTTCATCCACAATGTCGTTTTCTAGGTTTTTCTTTTCGGTGACCTTAATTGCTTATTCTTCATCTAAGTCATCATCCACCAAGGGTGATGTCTTAGAGGGTGGAGGAGTTTCATCGAATGTCACGTTAAGTGATTCTTTGACTTTCCTAGTGTGTTTGTTTAGGATGATATAGGCTTTACTATTTTGAGAATAACCTAAAAAGACACCTTCGTATGACTTTGGGTCAAACTTGGTAAGGTAGTCTTTTGTGTTCAAAATGAAGCACTTGCTTCCAAACACTCTAAAATAATCTAGTGTAGGTTTTCTACCTTTTAAGAGTTCATAAGGTGTTTTCTAGAATGGCTTAATGAGATTCGGTTAAGAATGTATGTTGAAGTATCTACGGCGTTACACGAAAACTTTTGTGGTAACAATTTTTTATTTAACATAGTCTTACTCATTTCTTAAAGTGTCCTATTTTTCCTTTCGACCACGCCATTTGATTGAGGAGTGCGTGGAGCCGAGAAATTATGTGTAATACCGTTTGTATTACAAAACTCTCCAATTGCTCCACCTCATTATCAGTTCTTATCTGTGGTTCGGTTATAATTGACATATTGAACAACCGAATTGGTTTTTGGATTTTCTTACTAAATATTTTGAATTGATTGAAGCACTGTTTTATCCCTAAGAAATCTAGTCCAAATATACTTGTGTAGTCATTACTATGTCTAGGTGTAACGGTTTCATACGTAACTCCGTACGGCGGATGGAGCCGAATAGATCCTATGGATAAGTTCTAAGCATCCTGGTAGTTGAGACTACATTTCTTAGATTGGTGACTAGCGTGAGCTTGTTTTAAAATTTTGCACGCAACATCAAAAATATGATCAAACTTAAAGCTTAGGTAAGTTTCTACTAATTCTTTAAAGGCCAATGGATTAAATGAGTCGCATTATTTACGTGTCCTTATTCTCCTATGCCACAAGGTGTGGAATTTTCTTCAATGGAAGGTTAGACAAATTTATCTAGGCTTATTCTAATTTCATCCCATATAAGCCTTTATTCCTATTACTCTACCTATGACTTTTACATTCCTTAGTGATTTCACTATTCTGTTCAAAGAAAGTTACTTCTATCACGTATTGTCACATATTTTCCCTATAATTAGCAAATTAAATCGAAGTTATCAAACATGTTTTAAGTATCTATTTTGAGAGAGTCATTAGAAATCGTACCTTTTGAAAATGAACGTTAATCACGAAGCATTACTACCAAAAATAACGTTACTCCATTTGTATGACCTTGTTAGTGGAGAAGAGCTTTTGATTGCTCGTCATATGTTTAGAGCATCCGCTATCCTTGATCCATTCGTTGGGCTCCAAGTCGACTCCAAGGCATATCTATTTATATAAGACAATAACTCAAACATTTGGTCCCCAATATCTCATGGGTCCAAAGTTGTTAGTGCCAAACATCCCTTGCATTTGATGCAATTGGTTGGGATGTGAGAATGGAAGACACATTTCCCATGGCATGTAACTTTGACGTGGAAAGTTGTTCCAACTTACGGGAAAGCCATGAGGTTGGTTTTGTCGACCAACGTGTCTTTTTGGTTGCGGTGTTTTAGGACGAGAATAATTATTATTGACTCTTCTAGGAGGTGGAGTTTTTGATCTAAAATTGGGTTTAGAAAATCTAACTCCGGGTTTTGACAATGGCTTATAAAATTGTTTAACTTCATTGTCACTAGCAACGGGAACTTTGGCCTTGTTTACAATTATGTGTTTTGGTCTAGGACCCAAAATGGATTTTTGAAAAGACATAGTTTTCTCAGATCCAGGCGTTGCTGGTGGCGGTCCCATATTTATTTTGGGGGCCGCCCATATTTATGGGACCTCCATCAGAATACGCCTTTTTCTGAGATTTCACAAATTTTATTTCCTTAGTTCCACTAGATGATGCTTCAAATGAATTAAACCCTAAACCTAATTTATCACCGGAGGGTTTTTGATTACTTAACATTTCATTTAAGCAATGTGTACTCTTTTCAAATTTGTTTAATCTAGTAGATTCATCTTTGAGTTTTTCATTCTCAATTTTAAGTACATGACACTTTGCACAATCGAGATCAACTCCCTTGTTTTTCTCGAGTGTGGACAATTTATCTTTTAATTCTTTAAGCTCATTTTTAGACAATTTCTAGTAGCTTTTAACTTTTTGTTTTTAGTGATTATTTTTAGACTCATTTTGCATAAATTATTATATTCGTTGTCTAAAGCTATATCATCAATTGATGATGAGTTTTCATCACTAAAGTAAGATGATTCGAAACATACCTCGCTTAATGCGTGAGATACAGACACGTTTCATCTTTGACCTTTTCATCATCTTTTCACCCGCTATCGCTCCAAGAGCCTCCAACAAAAGCTCTTTGGTTCTTATCTTTCGGTGGTTTTGGACATTCTCCAATAAGATGATTTGGGTCGCCACATCTAAAGCATTTTCTATCACCTTTACCGTTCTTGTCATCACGACTTCTTTGGAACGCCTTTTTGTCGTTCCGAGGTTGTCTCACGAATCTACCTCTTCTTTTAAAGAACTTCTTGAAGTCTCTTACCGCCATGGCGTACTCTTCGTCTTCACTACCGGAAGTCGAACACTCTTCATCACTAGATTCTTTCTTAGCCTTTAAAGCAATAGATTTCCTTTCAACTTTTGCTTTGACTATTTCGGAATCTTTCTTGATGATCATTTCGTGAACTTTGAGGTTCCCGATTAATTCATCAAGAGATAGTGACGTTAAGTCTTTTGACTCTTCAATCGCCGTGACCTTTGCTCTCCATTTAGGATGTAGAGCTCTAAGAAACTTCCTTACGTAGTTCTTACTAGAATAACCTTCATCAAGAGCTTTAAGACTAGTAATAATAGTATTAAATCTAGCAAAAGCACTATCTATAGATTCGTCTTCGAAAATGATGAATTGTTCATATTGTTGAACCAAAAGGTCGATCTTATTATCTTTGACTTGGCTATTACCTTGATGGGTGATTAACAAAGTTTTCCAAATTTCTTTTGCCGTGTTACACATGAAAATTCTTTCATATTCTTTTCTTGGCAAAGCATTGTAAATAACCATTTTTGCTTCATTATTTTTCGCAAGTCTCTTTTTGAGATCATCGGTTTGTTTTTCAAAAGGGATAACCTCATCTAATTTGGTTTTCGGATTTTGTACAATAGGTTGAAAATCACATTGAGTAATAACATACCAAGATCTAGATCTTTGATTTAACATATGTCTCAAAATCTATGTTCAATAAATAAAACTATCACTTTGAAAGAGTGGTGGTCTTTTGCATTAGATCGCCCTTCTGATATTTGTCGGATCCACTGCAAGCTTTCTTTTAAGATCATCGGTTTGTTTTTCAAAAGGGATAACCTCATCTAATTTGGTTTCTGGATTTTGTACAATAGGTTAAAAATCACCATTGGTAATAACATGCCAAAGATCTAGATCTTTTGATTTAACATATGTCTCGAATCTATTTTTCTAATAAATAAAACTATCGCTTTCAAAGAGTGGTGGTCTTTGCATAGATTGCCCTTCTAGATATTTGTCGGAATCCATAGATCGATCCAAGCTTTAAAATACAGTATATTTTAAAAATCTTGAGTGACCTTGCTCCTGATACCAATTGTGGAAACTAGAAGGGGGGTTGAATAGTTTACACGTTTGTTTTGCGTTTTAAAAGTTTACTTTCAAAAATGTATAGATTCGAGTTATATGTTCAATCAAATCACAATATGAACAAGCAATAACTATCTAAACTAAAACTAAATAACAACAATAATAATGTAAAGAGATAAGGAATGAAACAACCAAACAAGACCCCGAGATCTACACTATCGGATCTACACAATATCTGAATCACACAAATACACAAGATAAATACAATAGAGTTTTGGTACTTAGAAGAAAGGAGGATAGATCACTAATTAACACTTCGTTTCTTGACGAATACGAGTGTTCTTCTCTTGCACTTGAATGAGAGGGAAGAGATGAGAAGAAGAGATTAGATCACTTGAAACAAGATCTAAGTATGTTAGTGATCAAGAGTTTTAGTGAGAGAAAGAAGGTTTAGAGAGAGAAAGAAAAGACAGAAAAATTTCATGCCAAGAGGAACGATTTTCTGCTGGGAATGGAGCAGTATTTATAGGCAGGGAATCTCAACGGTCATCTAGTGGCGGTCCCGGCGGTCCCTTATATATAAAGGGGCCGCCAGGCCTATAAGGGGGCCGCCACTAGACTCCGCTCCTTTTTTTTGTCTTTTTGTGGTGAAGGTTGTATCTGTTATGGAACCTTCCATTTTGGGTGGGGGGAAATTTGAATTTCAAATTTTAAGTTTTTATTAAAACTTTTCCTTTAATTAGAAAATATTTTGTAAATGTATTTTTGAGAAAATACTTTTGTAGAATTAAAAGTGAGGATTAAGAGAAAAATATTTTCTTGATCACTAATCATGCTTAATTATTTTGTTTGTTCATACCTTAAGTGATCACTAATCTTAGAAATGGAATTTTACATTTGATAATTTGTAAATGTTTTTTTATTGTAAACGTTTTTACATTTTGTTATTATTAAAACGTTGAGAGGTCGAAAAATATAAATAACGTTTTTAGACATTATTTGTATTAACAATCTCCCCTCTTTTTGATGATGACAAAATATAAACTCATTTTAAATAAAATTAAAGGTGTCAAATTATTAAATGAGTTATGTTCCATTTCTCCCCTTTTTTTGTCGAATTCAAAAAGAATGATCGTCGAGTTGTTGAAGGAAGAAAGAAATCGACGATATCAAGACTCCCTCCTTGATGTGTGCTCCCCCTTGTTCGGGGATATTTTAGAGATGGAGTTGACTGGTGGGGACTGATGTGTCATTAGGTACTCATGAGAAGTTAATAGAAGTGGCTTCAGTGTCATCTTATCTTTTGGCAATTCCTCTTCACTTCTTCACTCTCATCTAAAACCAATGATTAGCTCTTCTAGTGGGGATGTCACGGAGTGAATGAAGGAAGGATCTTGTGGTCTTTGTCCAAGATCTTTGATAAATCCTCCTGCTTTAATTTAAGTTGAGATGTCTTCAGCTCTGGATTCCTCATAGCACCTGATTCATATTATGGCGCATTTTTTTACCCATTCTCCTAACAAATTTGGGTTTTATCACAAGAATACTTGGTAATTCCTTTAGACCATTACAAATATGTGATACAAAATGTGTTAGTTTTGGTTCCTTCATCCATACCCTGTTTTTAAGATATTGAATCCTTAGGAGCAGATATTCCAGGATCAACTTCAGTTGTAGAATCTGCTGAAGCATCATGTCCGATTGTAGTACCTCATTAGTGCAAAATAAAAGTAAAAAAGCTGAACATAAACATGTTCAATAATAATAAATGCAAACATACCACTACTGAGCTGAGGGTGGGCTCCTTCTTCACTAGTGGCCCCTAAAAATGTTGGGCCACCAGCTGCTTGCTGTGCCTCTTTATGCATTTCACCAACCACTGGTGTGGGAGGTGAAGGATGGCTTGGGCTTTTGTCCTTGGTCGAACTGGACTTAGTTTCCTTTTTTGATTGGCCAGTTTGGGATTTAGATGCCTCAGTGGTGGACTTAGATGTGTGTTTTGAAGATCATTTTCTTTTGAGTCCACTTTTAGCTCCATGCTTTTTGCCTTGGGGAACCTCCTCAGTTTGTGAGGAAGGTTTTAGAGCTTTAGAGTCCACATGCACATCTAAGTTTCAGATGGCCTTCATGTGGTCAGTTGAATGGACGGTTCTTCAGGTTGGTTTTTGCTTCAGTGTCAGTTGTGAAATGAAGACTGAGTGGGGTTTTATGGTCGAGCTCATTCATTTTCATATTCAGGCATCATATGTTCTAGTAGAAGAGATTAGATAACCTTGGATAGGGAACAAATCTTTTTCCCCTAGTCTCTTGTTTTGCTTTTATCGACATTAGATCCTCCCATATTATCTTTGCATAATCCACCTATACTCCATTGGCCAGACAGTACAAGATAATGACATCCGTATTTGATATGTGATCTAGGCCACCTGTTTTACCACCTAAACACTACATGATTTGAGCCATCAACAACCTCCACCTAGGAGGAAGGCAACTCTTTTTGAGAGTTCCTTTTATCCCAATCTCTCCCATATACCCTATTGTTGTAAACCATGGTCTCACTGTTGTTATAGAGGGTGGGGGAACATACATACTTGAGTGAGGTAGGTATTGTGCCCTAAGAGTATTCCTAAAGGCGGTGATACCTATTTCTCCTCTAACTCCTCTTGTAGGAGAGGATATCCAAACCTTAGAGTCATCTAAGGTCTTTGTTGTATACCAGACTTCACTTAGGTACTCTTTGTATTGATTTGGGGCTTTTATGAATGCTTCCTTTAGACAACATTTGGAAATCAAGTCTGATACAATCTCAAAGTAATCTTGGTTAGGATGTGAGGGATACAGGAGTGCAACTTCATTGTTGGTGGTGAAAGTGATCTCATTAAAGGTGAAATCAACCTGACTTGCATGTAAGAAAGGGTTTGGGATTGTCAAGAGTGACAAGTTCTTCTTTAGGAGTAATTTCAGGTGATGAGGTCTTTAATGATAATGATTCTGCAATTTTGAGTGGTGAGGGTTTTTAAGGTTTGATCTAGTTTGAGGTGTTTTGGTTTTGTTTGTGAGAATGAGTTGTTGATTGGTGTGTTGTGATTTATATGACTGATGAAATTAAAAAAAATTATTTGAGAATTTATAATTATCATTTGAGGTTTTAAAGTTATGTGAATGTTTAGGGTTTGTTTTCAACATGTGTGCTAAACTTTGTATTTTATAAAAGTCAGCAAAGCATGTATCTGACACCTAGAACAGTGAACAAAGCTCGTTATTACTACCAAATAAGTAGTAAGAGAAAGATGATGAGGTTATTCTAATTTTGGATTTCTTGCTTTTAATATATTTAATATTAATTTAAAATTCATACCCTTTTAAAAAAAAACCTGATCTGAAGAGATTGTTGTTTGAAAAAGCTGACCTTGGTTCAGGTTTTTCGTGTCTATTCATGGTGAACAGATTATTGTAATTTCTTCTTCATCAATCTTCCTCTCAAAGAGCGACAAACCACAACAATGCTCAATGAAATCATGTATGAGACCATATAGGATTGCTCAGTTACTTCACTCGAGTGATAGCTGATGATTTAGATAAAATTATTTTGTTACGAAAAACTGAACGATACAAAGAATAATACATTAGGTTTCTTCCAGTTCTTGACGTTAAACAAATAATCTATGCTCCAGCGAAGCCAAACAATAACCACAACTGCTCATGCTCAAATCCATGTATGAGACATATTGTGATTGCTCTGATTAATTTCTTAAGCAAGGACTAAAGGCTTGTCTGTATGACAATAATTGAACTGACATTTAACATGAAAACTTGTTCAACTTAGGATGAAATCGCTGAAGCTTCAGTTTTCTTCAGACTGTATTTGTATCTAGCCTTAGGTTTTGAATTATATGCTTCCGCATTACCTAGTGCAACATTTAATCTTTTTTTTAAAAGTTGGCTCATCCAGAGGCTTGGTTGGTGATGATATCAGCAAGTTGTTGATATTGAGTGGGTAATGAAAATATAATTCAATGTCCCCTTTGAGGAACATGATCTCTGATAATAGTGATATCTAATATCAATAGGTTTGTTCTTTGAGTGCAGAACTGAGATTGTTTGACGATTGCAATAGCACTAGTGTTTTCAAAAAATATGGGTACCTTTTTACATCTTATGATGTCATTGTCAGTGAGTTTTTAAATTTCATCATGGTATGTTGGCACAACATCCAGCAGCAACTACATATTCAGTATAGCTACAGATTGCTGATTTTTAGCACTCCAGCATACAAGTTTGCCTCCTAGCACCTGACGTGTGCTTTCTTCGTCCATGTTTGCATCTAGTATAGTTCTATTAGTCCGAGTATCCTTTCTAGGTCAAAAACCGCTAATAAATATTTGAGATACCGTTATAGACAAGACTAGGAGTAACCTTTTAGGTACCTGGATATTCTCCTTAACATTCAATAGGTGCGGTTTCCATTAGATTTTCTTGTATCTCTTGCCAACAGAGACAGGTAGAGAAGTGAATGTCAAGGTTTGCGTCCCGTTATATACATTAGTGACAGATCCCAATCCATACATCTATACCGAGTTCATTTACTAAGATTTTCCCTAAGATCTGGTTCCTATCCGTTTTAAGGGGCATTGTAACATTTCCTCATTTTCTCAGTCATTTTACAATTCAAATTATTCCACATTATTATTTTTAGGCTTTTTTGCGTTTGCTTTTTTATTTTTAAATCGCATTAGTTAAGCTCGCGTAAAACTGTAAAAAACAACATTTAACGTAAGCGAGGCATTCAAGAACAAATAAAAGTTTACTTTTAATATTGTGATTTAGCGTTATTTAGAATGTATAATTTATACATTTCATGATTTATTTTCGTACGTTACGTAAAACGTTTACATATACGTTAAAATGCATACATGCATGCATTATAAATCACCACCACCTTAAGTACATACTTGGACTTACATACTTATTCAAAATATCAAAATTTAAATCTTTTTTTTTTTTCTTTTACTTCTCTGCCTTGAATATCACATTTAAATCTTTTATCAAAAAAACCACACAAAAAAAGAATACACCAACATCTAAAGTCTTGTTATAAAAAGCCTACATTTCCCCTACTTCTATGATTAAAACTCTTTAACTTAGGGGACTTCATTGTGACTAACTTTGGGAACCACTTACCTTTGCATGTTAATAAACCGGACCATCAAAGAGGAGCACTACCAAAACAACCCAAAAAATTGATCTAGCAGCTTCTAAAGTCATAGATACCTTTTCTAAAATGATATTTTAAAGTACCTATATAACCTAACACTTCATATTTACAAAAAACACAAAGCAAAATAATTCCTCTTCCATTTTCTTTGAGTTCGGCGTAGCAACACAAAAAGAAAGAAGCAAAAAAGTTCAAGTATTGTTTTAGAGTGCAAGTATATTCAAGTGATTTCAAGTGGGGTTTAGGATTAGTTATCAAACAAAGGGTTTGAATAGGCTTAGACTTGTGTTCACCACCATCCTTCATTTGCTCAAGGTTATCATAAAACTCATACTTTCATTTCTATAATTTTCATGATTATATAATTGTTATAATTGTTTAAATCACATCCTTGGATTTTTCCACTTGAGTTCATAAAATAAAAATAAATCCTTATGATTGGTTCCAAAAATTATTTTTCTAGGTAGTTATGACTCAGTTAAAAGATTTTGGGTATCACAGTAACTCACTTGTTCTTTTCTTACAAGATTGCACGACCACCAATATTTATTTATATATACTATAAGTAGTTTTATATATGCTTTGCCTACCACATAAACAGTTGTCTAAGTCTAGTGTTGCATCATCGCTGCGCTACTAATATATTCATACACTATAAATATTTTGTTGTAATCACTCATCATTAATGATATCGAAAACCATGGACATAAGTGCCCGTAATGCTCACTTCGGAACAACCATTACTCCCACTAGCACACTCGAGATCCTGCCATTATCCGATCAAGATTCCTCACTATTCGATTAATTAAATATCTATAAACAATAGTATCATTTTATATCTAATTTCAACATACTGTTATCCACGCGTTTCACTGCATCCCCCCGGCTCATATAAATATATATGAATATCTGCTATATTTGATTTAGATCTTTCATACTCCCCGCACTCTCAATCCATATTATCTAGATCTCGTCCTGCAAACATGCTATAGTCTATCTAGTCACTCGCGAACAGTTGTAGAGCTTCACTTCCACTCACCGCATATCCCCAACCCCACAACACCCCCCCCCCACCCACCCCAATACAAAAAAACATAATAAAAGCACCCATATATATACCTCTTGTGCGCTCTTTTCATATACTACTTCGTGCACCTATCCTTTTTCCTACAAAACCACATCGTCCACCATGCAGATTCGAACATAAACTTCTATAATAGTATATGCGCGTGAATTCACTGATCAGGATCTCGCCAGCCTATCCCACGTTACATTTGGACTATAAAAACCTTAACAAATGATGTCATATGAGTTAGATAATATTTATACATGTTTTTAACTTTATAAATATTATTTTCAAACAAAAGGACATTAGATGGTGGTGTAACTTTATAAGATTATATATGGTATTATTCAAGTATAATATAAAAAAAAAACCTTTTCATTACACTATATTTAATCACGGTTGCATTGGACTACGTGACGAATTTGCTCACTATTTGTTTTAGATAATACAATTCATTCACCTAAGGTGAGGTCATAGCCCCATTTATTTACAATTTCAATGAATTTACAGCTTTGGAGTGGAGAAACATGCATATTGTTTTACCAAATTGGACGCAATGTACATTTTAACATGATTACGTGTTTACTAAGTGCGATAACCTCAGAGCCCATTATCATGAAAACTGTCAATTACTTTGATGATAAGCATGAATAATATATATTGATCTATTTGGATTGGCATCCTGTTCGGCGTGAGTAGCGGTCCACTTGCGGTTTTCCAAACAATTGGACGTGTACCATGTCGGGATTTGAGATGTTGCGGGGTTAGAACATTCATCAAGGGCAATGTAGGCAATTTTATTGCAAATTCATACATGTTCTAGATTTAGTATTTTAGCTTGGAAACGTAATTTCTTTTTGTGTTGTTTGCTCTATTGCATTATTTTTTCCATTACACAGAGAAATACTTGGCGGTTCTTACATTATATCTTACATAAACTTGTGAATTCACCAAACATTATGTGACGTTTAAGCATGTTTTCTCAGGTCATAAGGTGTAGGTCTGGATACATTGGTGGTTGTCTATTTTGGATGGCATTGCAGAAGATTTATAAGCATTATCATCTATGGGGATATTTTTTATGTTTTAAAATCTTACAGTTACAAGTGAACATGTTAAGCCGTGGTGCTTTTGTAACAAACAATTTATGAAATCCAATGTATCAGTTTTCAAACGACTCATTTAGAGGTCGTTCTCATATCTTGTGCTATTGATCTATGATGTAACGCTTCCGGACACATTATTTCGCTGCGACCCTATTTGGGGGTGTTACGGGAGGTACCATTGGAGTCTTTATTGATGAACCATTTATGTCATACTTTTTCAGCAGATCCTTGACATATTTTTCTTAGTTGATTGAAATGCCTCTTTCAGATTGTGTAATCTGAAATCCAAGGAAGTAGGTGAGAACACCCATCATGCTCATTTCATATATTTGAGTCATCAGTTTTGCAAACTGTTTGCATAATTTTATGCTGGTGGACCTAAAGATAATGTCATCAACATTGATTTAAACCAAAATCACATCAGTTTGAGTTTTGTAGATAAACAGAGTGTTGTCTATCTTGCCTCTTACAAACTTGTGTTCAGTGAGAAAGGTTGAGAGAGTCTCTTATCATGCTCTTGGAGCTTGTTTAAGTCCATAAGGCTTTGCCAGTTTGCAGGACATGGTTGGATTTCATTGCTCTCTGAAACATGGAGGTTGTTTGGACATAAACTTCTCCTTTTAGTTTACCATTGAGGAATGCACTTTTGACATCCATTTGATAAACTATGAAGTTCATGTATATGGCAAAGGCACGAAAGATTCTGATTGTTTCAAGCCTTGCAACTGGAGCAAAGGTCTCATCATAATCTATGCCTTCTTGCTGATTGTAGCCTTAAGCCACAAGTCTTGCCTTGTTTTTTTTATGACAATTCCAGTTTCATCTCTTTTATTTCTGAAAACACATTTTGATCTGATTATGGTTTTACCATATGGTGCAGGAACTAATGTCCAGACTTTGTTTCTGGCAAATTAGTTTAGTTTATCTTGCATGGCATCAACCCATCCAAGATGCTTTAGTGCTTCAGAAAACTTTTTAGGTTCTTTTTCAAAGAGAAAATCTACAAAGAGACATTCATGAGCTGAAGCAACACTAAGTTGTTTGGCCATGGCTCTTGTGAGCATTCTGGCCCTTGGATTACCAATGATATTGACCAGCTCAATGTGTTTGTCCTGAGACCATCTGTCTTGAGGAGCTGGAGTGACCATTGATGGAATGGGTAAGGGTGGAGTTGGGATTGGAATTGTATTTTGTACTGAAGTATCCTCTACACTTGGAGAGGATAAGTGTTCAGAGATCTGAATGTCTTTAGTGTTTGGGAGATTATCAATGATTTGTTCATCATTGGTGTGATTGGAATGTTCAGAATGATCATCATTTAAGATTTCATCATTTTGAACAGATTGATCATTTTGATCATTGTGATCATTTTGATCAGTTTGACCATTTTGGTCAGATGAAACTTCAGTTTCAAGAACAACTGGTTCAGGATATTCATAGGGTTCTATGAAGGACACATCATTGCTGTTTGTTTGATACCTTTGAGAAGGTTCATAAGGATGAAGATATTCATCAGGTGGATATCTTTCTGTTTCAGCAATGTTGATGTTGTCAACTGAAGGTTTTGAGAATTTGATAGCATCAGGGCTTTCATCAAATGTGATGTGATAGGTTTCTTCAGTTTGTTGTCTTCTAGTGTTGAAGACTCTGAAGGCCTTGGAAACAAGTGAGTATCCAAGAAGATAACCATCATCAGCTTTTTCATCAAATTTTCCTAAGTGATCTTTATGATTGTGGATGTAAACTAGACATCCAAAGACATGAAGAAAATTGATGTTTGGGATTCTCTTATGAAAAATTTCATAAGGAGTTTTGAGATGTCTTTTCACAATGGTGGATCTGTTTTGAGTGTAGCATGCAGTGGCTACAGCTTCAGTCCAATATTGTTTAGAAAAGACAGATCCTAAAAGCATTGTTCTTGCAGCTTCTATGAGGGTTCTATTTTTCCTCTCAGCAACACCATTTTGTTTAGGTGTGTAGGGAGAGGAAAAGTTTTGAGAGATCCCTTTTTCATCATAGAAGTTGACAAGAATTCTATTCCTGAATTCAGTATCATTGTTAGATCTAAGTTGTTTGACTTTGATGTCATTTTGATTTTCAACTCTTTTGATTGAAGACATGCTGTTTCAGGTGCTGAATTTCTTCTTCAAGAAGTATACAGGTGTAACCTTCGAGTATCTATCAACATGACAAGGGTTGACTTTTCCTTGTTATTAGACCTAGGGAGTTACTGGTCCAAATAAATCCATGTGAAGAAGATGAAGACATTTCTTGATAGAAGATGTCTATTTTGTTTTGAAGCTGGCTTTATGATGCTTTCCTTTTTCACATGATGAACATGGTTTGTCCTTTGAGTAGACAAGTGAGGGAATACCAATAACAAGATTTTGTTTTGCAAGTTTGTTGATTTTTTGAAGTTTAGATGAGCAAGTCTTTTATGCCAAATCCAGTTGAGATTTTCAGAAGCTTTGGCAAAGAAGCACGGATTAATTGAGCAGAAGATGTCATGTCAAGAACATATACATCTCTTACTCTTGGAGCAATCATTACAACTTCTTTTTGAGTGTGGATTTTGACTTCAAAATTGATTTGATAGTCTTTGGTCCAAAAATAGGTTCAACACCATCCAACTTCTTCAATAGAGGAAGAGGGGTGCTACAGACTGAAGATTCATCTGCTGAATCATACTCAGTTGCTGAAGAGTCAGTGACAATAACTAGAGGATCAAATGTGTTTCTTTGTGACTCAGCTTGGAGTATCCTACCAGTATCATGATTTGGCAAAATAAAACCTTCAGCCCTTAGACAACAGGTCTTTCAAACTAGTATGGTAACTTTGCGTCATTATCTGAGGATTTAACAAAGACTGGTCTTTGCAAACTGAGAGGATCTTCAATAAGTTGATCAACTCCCAGAATTCTATTCTTTTGAGAGGGGATTTGTTTATTGATACACTGATTTACTTTGTTAGAACTGTTAAGCCATGCTTCAGTGATAGCTGTTAGCTTTTTCAGTTCTGTTCTTAAGTTTTTATTCTCTTTGAGAATCTCAGTGTTTACATGCTGCATGGTAAGAAAATCAATTTTTGCTTATTTTAATACTAAAAGCTATTCTTTGCATCCATTCAGTTCATGAACAAGATCTCTATGTTTTGACAAAAGATTATTTCTTTGTTCTTCAACATAATTTAAATCGATACACAAATAATCTAGATAGGTTTTTCTATCATCATTATCTTCCATTTTAAGAAGAGTATGTACCTTTCTCATGGATATCTTCACCTATTTACCATTTATGGCGCCTTCTTTGCTGATAGCATCATCTTCTTCAGCTAGTGCCATGAGTACTTTAACCTCTACCATCTGATTGTCATTTGATGACACTTCTTCTTCATCCCATTCATAGGCTTTAGCGATGAGACCTTTGTTCTTAACAATTGCGACTTTAGAAGCTAAAGCATTTGAACTTAAGAGAGCCAGTTTAGCCTTGACTTTGTTGTATTTAGCTTCAAAGTCCTTGGTAGGCCTTAGTTCTGGTCTGTGCTAAGAGGAACTGAGAGGTTTTAGTTGAAAGGGTGATTGATATGAGGGAACGAAAGCTTTTGATCAGCATTCTCTTGCAAAATGACCTTTCTTGCCACATTTGTGGCATTCAGTTTGGTCAGTTGCTTTTGCACTGCTGAACCTTTGAGTACCCTTCTTGAAGAATCTTTTAGACTTGGCTAAAAGAGCTCTTGCTTGATATTCTTCTTCTAGGTCATTCAGGTACTCATGACTGCTTCTTGTATCCTCTTCATCATCAGGACTATCTTGAAAGTCCTGGACAATAGAGGTAGAGATGAAGGCAGTTGACAAAGGTGTTGCAGAGACAAGAGATTTGTTCTTTTCAGTCTCATAAATACTGTCTATTAGGTTTTCTTCATATTTGAGTTTACCAAATAGAGAAGCAAGCTCAGAATCTTTCACATGATTTGTGTTTCTGAGACTTTGGCAGAAACTTAGCCACTTCTTTGGTAACCCATTTATAAAACCAGTATTTATTTCAAGCTTTGAAAGTTTGATGCCATCATTTACTAACTCATTCATCAAAGCTTTGTATCTGGTGAAAGTTTGTGTTAGTGTTTCACCTTCTTTGAATTTGAAGGTGTTATAACACAACTTTAGGTCCATGACCCTACTTTCTTTCACATCAGAGGGGCCCTCATGATACAGTATCAGGTCATCCCAGGTTGATTTAGCTGTTAAGCAGTTTATGACAGAATTCATTTGGTCATCTGGAAGGACAGACATGATGAGACTTTTGAGTCGCTGATCTAAGTTAGCAGCCTTTCTCTCATCTCCAGTCCATTGTCCTTCTGGCTTCCTTTGACCAGCTGTCATGGGGATAAAAGGACCATTTTTGATGATATTTTCAAATTGAGGTTCAATACCAAGGATGTGGCACATGAACCTCTTTTTCCAGTTGGTGAAATTTTCCACCTCTAGTACAGGAGCGGCATTTAACTGGCCACCCCTGTATTCAAGAGTCTGTGGTACTTCTACTGCTGCCATTTAAGATGGATCTTAATCTTTGAGCCTTTTTATATATCCTTTTAAAGGGATTTTATAAACCAGAAGGCTCTGATACCACTTGTTGGTCCCTTGGAATCTGATATAAGGTTTATCAAGTTAAACTAATCACATTCCATGGCAACAAAGTGAGTTTTAAACAAATATATATGAAGAATATAAAGAACAAGTTTAAAACACACATAAGTACTTTTTAACGTATAGGTTCTTATTAGAATCAAATAAAGAATCTATGACACACCTTGCTTGCGGAATAACAAGGTAGTTGAATGAAAATTGGGGTGTTATCTCCTTCGAACTTATTCTCTGACCAAAGTTATGAGAAATAAGAAAACAAACTATTCGACTAGAACTGAAGCTTCAGCTTCAGCAGTTTCTATTGAGTTTGTTTGAGAGATAAATTAACTCTTCAATGTGTTTCACATTAATTGGAAGAGATAACATTTACTATGGGAATCACTTCCTTTTATAGGAAAAGGGATTAGGGTTTACAAGTTAACCTAGTACGCGTGTCATGCATCCAATGAGTGGTTGAGATACCATTTAATGCAGACGTGCTCTAAAGTACTAGGTACAGTCCTTTAAGAAAAGTTGTTGTCCTTCTATACCAACTTTAGAAGCAACTTTTCCTAAGGAGATTGATTTATTCCTTTTGACATAACGCAATCTTTTTTCCGCCTTGTAAACCTTCTAGAAGTGAAACAAATGTTTCAATCTTCTTTGAAGGAGATAGACAACGTTCAGCTTGGAATTGTCAACCAAGCTGAACTGAAGCTCTTTCGAAAGGCCTTCTTCAGTTTCTGTACCGTTGCCTAATCTGAAGTGAAGATACTTCTTGTTAGGTCTTGATTATCTTGAATCATACATGATCATCAATGAAAGCTTAAAGAGAATAGTAGAGGAAGGCAAGTATTTAATTTTTAAATATTATAAAATGAAGGGAAAAGGAAAAGATTATTACAAGGCTTAACCCCCTAATGGTGATTAATAGGGGTATTTATAGGAGAGGGAAGGAAGCTTCCCTTCCTTTATTTTTCTAATGTTTCACTTCTAGTCCCTAGACTTTGGTAATTATGATATTTCTTACTTTTAGCATAATAAACCTTATTACAAGCTACATTATTCTTAACAAACTAAAAGACTATGACTAAATATATAAACCACATTATCGACGCTTTTCTTAAACCTATCATCTCCCTAGGGTCGATAATTATGGGCGTTCCATTCGTGGTCAAGTGGTCTTCCATTCACATACATCCTCCCATCTTCTCATCTGGTTGCGATACTTCAATCTCACTTTATTTCTTCTTCAAAAACATTTCAAATACTAAACCTCATCTTCAGTAAGATCTCTTTGTTTATAGCCACACTTAACATCATTATTGTAACTCTTTAGATCCTTCTCATATCTATTTAGTGTTGCGTACAAAACTTATGAATCTCTAAATGTCTCATCATCTTTTTCTTCTCTTGCTATTCTGGTCTATTATTCCATGACGGGTGATCGATGATGGAGAACATTTTTGTGTTTTTTTCTATTCCTGGGAAAGATATTGTTGGATTGCTAGTAAGATTAACCTTCTGTTGATAGCTTTCTCTTACAAGTTGAAAGTTCATTGGCTTTCCCATAACATGAGCTTCTGATAAATAAACTAAATAAAGACCACAAAGGACCTGTTTTTTTTCTTTTGCTATAATAAGGTACCTTGACATTCATGATCAACAAGTAGATATCCATCAATATCATTCTTATTGGATTTCTTGTAATCAGACTCGGGAATTGCACTAAGCACTCATTGCTCTTTTCTGCACTATCTCTGTGATCGAATGTGTTCATGGCCCGTTCCAATACGTCTCTTGATAAACTTTGAATGTCTTTGAATGCGAATAAACACTTCTTTGGTTTTCCAGGCTCTTTCTGCCTCTTTATGTAGAAGATCTTTGCATGAGGATTTTCCAATGTTCAACACCATACCGGAGGCATAGGGATTAGAAATTTTTTTACACATTTTCACCCATCCAGAAGTTGTTCTTCGATATAAACATCATTGGAAAATAATTGCAGGAAACTTATGAGTGACAACACTATCTTCTAGACCCCTGGATTTCTTTTTCAATACAAAGATCTTAGTTTATCAGGAGACAATGCTGGAGCTTAGGTCTTTTTGCAACTTTGAACTAAAGGTGTGGTCTTTCGTGGATGTGGAGATGCAAGAATTTCCTTTCTGCTTTCCCAAACAAAGTTACTTTTCAAGAAATTCTTCATCTGATCAATATGATATTGATGCTCATCTCCTAAAGTACATCTTTGTCTCAACATCTCATCAGCAATTTTCTTTAGCTCTGCATCATTAATAGTCAGTGACACTTCTTCCATAATGTTTTGTAATACTTGCTTTGTTGGTATTTCATCATCATTTGAAGCATACGACTCAGTCCAAAAATCATAATCATCAACTTGCTTTTGATTTCCTAAAGATGATAGACTTTGTTCTCTTTCATTAACCTGTTCAGATGACTCTCCAGTCACATGTGATTCGTACTCAGATATCTTTTATCGCTTTGCACTATTCTCCCCCTCAGGAGGAGCATCATCATGAGGGTCATCGTGATCTCTTGGGCGAACGGCAGAAGTTCTACAAGTAGTTTGAGGTACCTGAAGTGTCTCAAATTTCATCTGAAGTGCCAGCCATATTGCTATGTCTTGTTGCTGCAACTGAGAATTGTTTTTCATTGATATATACAGTTGATATTGTTGTTCAAGAACAGATGTTGTTTGTGGTTGAGTTGGATGAACATGAAAAATATGTCTAGACATATAATTTCTTACTGACGCATCAACCAGAGAAGGCATTTTATTATCAATTGCTTGTTGTATATGTGATGAAATTTCAGTCTGTAATCTCCCATGCTCTTGTAACATGGCTTTAGCAATCATCTTATCAGTCTCTTCTTTATTTTGTTGCCTTTCCAAAAGCAGCCCTTTTGCAACATACACTGGAACTTGAACTTTAACCTGCTCAGGAACTTGCTTCTCGACTTGCTCCTAAATATGCTTATCTACCATAATGGGTAGTGATGCGACCATTACTTCCTGGAGATGATCAGCAAGAGTATCAAATGACTTTATTGACAAGAACTTTGCTCTTAGATGTTCAAACAAATATCCATAACGTCCCTGTAACTCCTGAAAGAAACTCTTATAACGTTTGAAACGAGCAGGTTTGGATTTGAATAATGATAGAAGTCGGTTTATGGTAGATAACTTGGTGTTAAGTGAACTTGATGATGGTGTAGGTGTAGTATTATTTACCGTCAATTCCTAGAGTTTCTCAGTATCCGAAGATACGAGATCAGTATGAATCCTAGAAGATCTAATTGGTGTGGGGGATGGTGTACTCCTAGACTCCTCTATAATCTTCCCTTTTCCTTGCTTTTAATTCATACACTCTTCAGTTATTTCCTTTCTTCTTCAGTAACATTCACAGGTATTACAACTTAGAATCTCACCTAGACTTTCCTTATCACTCCTGGGCTCTAACCTAGTGTCGGGAATATTTTGATTAACATTCCTAGGGATTGGACTATCATTAATAACATTCTCTGATTCTTCCACCATCTAATCAATTTCTATAGATGCCAAGTGCTTGTTCACCAATTCTACATTTTCTCTAGCTTCTTGCTCTTCTCGACTTTTGTGCTCAGCAAGACTTAATTGCAGTTTGTCTCATAAAATCATCCCATCTGCTTTATCAACGGTTGGCACTAGAGCTGGTGAAGTAAGACGTGTGGATCTCCTTTGAGGAATACGAAAACGAATCACAGTTGATCGTTTTGGAGCACTTGACTCTCCTGCATCCACTTTAGGGTTAGGTGACCTAGGGGCGCTAGGTGTCCTATGCATTCCTTGGGTAGACTCAGTCGGCTGTGACTGAGTCAGAGGAACATCTATCCCAAACACCTTCGCATACATCCGATAATGCTCTGTGTGCATCATTTCGTCTGAGATCATCCAGTCTGGAATCTTCATTCCAACTCTGTCTTTGTGTCTTCCTGAATTAAAGATATTTTTCATTATATCATCATCTTTCAGATTGTGATATATGTATCTAGCACGCCTTGAGATCTCAGGAAAATTAGTCATGTAATGACTAATGATAATCTTAGTAAATCTGGGATAAGGAATCGAAGATGTTGGATGATGAAGATAATAATAAAGTCCTTCCCATAGTAGCTTCGCATAATCAACATGAATGTTATTGATAAAGCAATACATCATTTGCATTATCTGCAATGGTGGTTGATCCTATCCAGTTACGCGTGTTATCAAGCATTTGGAAAATATCTTGCACAACGTTTGCCATGGCTGCATAAGACCAGTTGTCTTAAAGCTTGATGATGTCTTCAGCTCCATTGTAAATCCTAATTCATTTTTGTAGAATGGAACCATGTCTAAAAATGATGGCGGTGGCACGAAACTTTCATGATTGTTGTCATTTGCTTGTGGTAGGTGAAAGATTGTTCTGAAGTCATCCAGTGTAAGAGAAAGCATTTTCTTGTCAAGCATAAACGTGAGCCTATACTTTGATCTGTCTTTCTTTAACGTATGCCAGAATTGTGCCATATAGATCCAAGGTACTGATGAGGAAGCTGCAATTTCGATCGTTAACAAATTAAAAAGGGTGATCCTTGATGATAATTCATTCAGAATTTGCTTTCAGCGTGGACATTGCACTTGTTCAAAATCAACTCTTTTTGTTAGCATCAATTAGATCATATCTCTTGGTTCTTGAGGACTCAATTTCGTCTGGTATGAAATTCAGCTGCATGTTGTTGTTGTGCCATGATGATCACTGAATGAATGAAATGAAGATGTTAGGTAACAAACAATCCATTTGACATTTGTCTTTTTCCACTCTGTCTGTTTTATATGTTCTGGCAATTCTTTTTGAAGCAGATTTTTTATCGTTTGTTTCTCATTTGTGCTCGTTCTGGCTTTTTTAGCACATGCCATAAGGCTTTATTTGAATTTTTCTTTTGATTGATCATTTTTGTGTGTTCTGGCAATTTTTTTCGAACACACTTTTGATTTGCTTTTTTGCGTATGGATTTAGCTCTCTATGTCTGTTTTTGAATATCCTCACAAGAAATTCTTTGTGACATGATACTCTTTCAAGAAAGATTTTATCTTTTGATTCTAATCAAGATGCTTTTATGAAAACTTAAAGAGAAATCATCCATCTTCTTAAAATCATTTTTATGAAAGAGTACCATTTTGACACTAACAGATTTTTGAGAACTTTTTCAGAAGTTATGTGACAAAAAAATTTCGTATAACATAGAATCATTCAATCACAAATCCTCAACTGAATGGTCACTAAGTCACTCACTCCTCATTCTGTTCATTGCAGAAAACGGTCGAAACCGGACATGACTTAGACCACTTAAACAATTGAGACTTGGATTTTTCAGATTCAGGTTATAAAAAAAATTCACTTTCACTTTTAGTCATGAATCCTAAATAATGAAGACAAACGCATCTAATTCAATAATTGAATGGTCACTCACTCCTCATTTTGTTCATTGCAGAAAACGTCGAAACCGGACATGACTTAGACCACTTAAACAATTATGTATAGATTTATTTGACTCATAGCTTAGAATGCATTAAATTATTGTTTCCTTTGCACAATATTGATGTTTGAAAAACACATGAGAGACTGATCGTTTTGTTCCACAGACATTCAAGCATTAATCATTATAAGCATTCACTTATCCATAAATCTCATTTTACAGATTTTGATTTTTTGACTTATTGATTTTACCGAGTTTGACTTTTTGACTTTTTCTGAATTTGACAAATAGAGAATAAAAGTAAATCCCTTTGATGATTAAAACCTAAACTTCGATTATTTAAGTTTTATTAAAATTCAAAAACAATACAGTCAAAGCAAACTCGATAATAAACCACTCTTTTCGAGTATTATTTTTAGCATGTATATTTATTATCTAGGACATTCGAACTATTTTTCAATATTTCCCATAGCTACTCATGGATTTAGTATAGTCACTAGATCCGAATCATTTATTCAAAACTGGATAAATCATAAATCGGTAGTCATCAAACCTTATCGAGTTTAAACTCGATAAGTCAAAACATCTTATAACTGATTCCAAATGCATATCCACTTACGTTTGATCAAGAAAAATGATTGTAGTCGTTATAATGAACTCATAAAACGTTTCTTGAATTTTCTTCTCAAACTAGGTTAATGGACTCGGTGAAAATAAAAATAAAAAATAAACATTTTCCTCCTTATATAGTGACCGAATATCAAAGTTTGAGTAACGACAGTTTCAGCCCCTGTAGTTTTCCTTTTTCAATTTAACTCATTTATTTTCCGAATTTTGATTTGAAATTTTCAAAAACTCCCCCTCGAGTAATGATGACTTTTCAAAATTTGACCAATATTATCATAAACTCCCCCTTGGAATGAAATCATGCTAAACACTTACTTCGAAAAATGAAGATTTTTGTTTTTCAAAGTCCAATTTAAATTTCTAAAATAAAAACTCTCCCTCGAAAATATATCATTTTTCAAAGTCAAATTATTTGAGAGATCATTGTTTTCATTTAATTTCAGAAATGACGTATAAGAATGAAATTTTGCAAGAACTCCCCCTCAGATTATGTGATCTTTAAATTATATGTTTTTTTAATATGACAAATCTTTTTGTATTTTTGAAGTTTTGCAATTTTTCTTTTGTTTTTGGAAAATTTATTTACATGTTTTCGATGTATGATCTTTTCAAGAATATAACTTTGTCAGACATTCCAACTGAGTTGGAGTCATACATCTCATACCAATGCGATGAACCAAATACTCAAAGCGTTCTTTAGGAAGAGCTTTAGTAAATAGATCCGCAAGTTGGTATTCTGTGCTGACAAAGTAAAGTTCCACAGTACCCTTCTCAACATGTTCCTTAATAAAATGATACCGAATGTCTATGTGCTTTGTCTTTGAATGCTAAACCGGATTGCATGAGATAGCAATGGTACTCTTGGAATCATAATACATCAAAATTCGGTTTTTTTGTTTTTTTTTTATTGTATCCATTAGTCTGCATGTTGTGTTACACATCAATTGGACGTGTGCACAACAGGCAGGACAAGAAACATATTTAGCCTCGCAGTTGACATGCAGTACAATCTTATTTCTTTGAACTCCAGCTCATGAGCTTTTCACCTAGGAATTGCAATCCTCCTTATGTGCTTTTACAGTCATCTTTACATCCTGCATGGTCCGCATCTGAATATGCAATTAGTTTAAATCCGAAATCTTTCGGATACCATAGGCCCATGTTGTAGGATTGTCTTAGGTATCAAAAGATCTGTTTTAACCTCCTTTTTTTTTATTTAGAGGTGTTTCAACCGTCTGCTAGGACGTGCTTGATAGCGCAGCAATACAAAGTAGCATATCATTGTCTGGACTGACTGGCTGTTAGGTGACAGTAGCCCTCCTATCATACGACGATAAGTCTGTTTTTGATCTGGTAGGGTCGCCCTTGTTAAATCAGCTTTCAGTCTCTCAGTTTCCTAGGTGTGCTCATTGATGTCGGCACTATTAGGACTTGTTTTTTTAACAACTCAAAAGCATATTGTGACATGACTTATGAAATATTGCCTCGGGGAAGATTGATGAACTTGAAGTCCAAGAAAGAACTTTAGTTCACCCATCATTGACATTTCAAAATTATTTTTCATTAGATTTGCAAAACGTTTTGAAAAATCTGGATTTGTCGATCCAAAAATAATATCATTGTTATACTTGAAACAAAGTAATATGTCTTCCCCGTGACGTCGTGTGAACAAATTCGGGTCAACAATACCTTTAGTAAACCTATGTTCAATTAGGAAAGAAGATAATTTGGCATACCATGCACGAGGTGCTTGCTTAAGACCGTATAGAGCTTTTTTCAACCTATAGACGTGATCTGGGAATTCTGGATTAATAAACCTATCAGGTTGGCTGACATAAATCTCCTCTTTCAATGGACTCATTGTGAGAAAGCCCGTTTGGGACATCCATTGGAAAGATGGTGATATTCTTATGAGCAGCATAAGCAATAAACATCTGAATGGCCTCAAGACGAGCAACAGGAGCAAATGACTCTTCAAAATCAATGCCTTCTTCCTGCCTGTATCCTTTTGCCACAAGACGAGTTTTGTTTCGAACCATAATATTTTCAGCATCACACTTATTCTTCCAGAGCCATTTGAGAGCAATAATATTCTTTCCTTCTGGTCGTGGAACGAGTTCCTAAACTTGTAGTCTCTCAAATTGATTCAACTCATCTTGCATGGACTCAATCCAACTGTGATCGGCCATAGCTTCTTTAATATTCTTTGGTTCGATAGTGCTGACGGTTAATGCATACATGCATACCTCAGAATCTGTTTGAAGCTTTTGACGAGTCATTACAGGTTTGGATGGGTCACCAATAACTTGATCTAGAGGATGATCTTTTGTCCAAATGTGAGTTGAGGGTTGTACTTGGTGGAAATTCTGCACATTTGATGGTTCTAGATCTGCCGTAGAGGATTCAATTTCCTCATGACTTGAAGTGTTATATGGAACAAAATCCAGATTGCCATTAAAATCAGCAGAATCTTCTTGATTAAATTCATCAGCGTCTGTCAAAGAGATTGGAGAAGTTTGTTCGTCAGATGTAGTTTCAATGGGAGGAGCCTCATGTTCGTCAACAATGATTGAGGATGTGGAAGGTGAGTCTTTATGAAATTGAGTCGGTTGTGCAGCAGAATTGATGGGTGTATCAAAAGACCTTTTCTCAAAATATTCTTCAAACATTGGACCGAACAAATTTTCCAAATCATTTTTGGATGGAGTATTTATTGTGTCTACTGATGAAGTATTATTGTTGAATCGTTGGAGCACGGGTTCTAAACAATCATGTTTAGAAGCCATAGCTGTAAGCTAGTCAAACTTGACATGAATGGTTTCCATAATCTTTTTGTTGCGTTGGTTATAGATTCGAAATCCTCTTGATGTTTCTAAATAACCAATAAAAACCCCAATGTCTGCTTTTGGTTTCATTTTTCCAAGATCATCTCGGTCATTTGTTGGATAACACAATGAGCCAAACACATGAAAATACTCAACATTCGGCTTTCGTCCGCGTAATAGCTCATAAGGTGTTTTGTTATGTCGTGTATGAATGATTGATCGATTTTGAGTAAAACAAGTTGTAGCCACCGCTTCAGCCCAAAGAAATTCAGGTAATCGAGAAAAGATAAGCATTATTCTAGCAGCCTCAACAAGAGTATGATTACATCTTTCAACCACTCCATTTTGCTGAGGTGTACGAGCAGTTAAAAATTGTTGCATGATGCCTAACTTTTCATAATGAGCTTTAAGAGTTGCATTTTTGAATTCAGTACCATTGTCAGTATGAATCTTGCAAACTTTGGCTTTATAATTCAATTGAGCTTGAGCAATGAATTTCTTTATAATCTCTAGAGTTTCGTCTTTTGAATGAAGAAAGTAAACCCATGTATATCGAGAAAAATCATCCACTATCATAATAATATACTTCTTTCCATTGATCGAAGCTGCCCTTATTGGACCGCATAAATCCATATGAAGTAATTCTAATTTGGAGTGATCACTTGGAACCAATTTGGGTGGATGAGAAGCTTTCTTGCTTTTTCCTCATTCATAAGCAGAACAGAGGTGATCCTTTCCATATTTGAACTTTGGAAGACCATCAACCAAGTCAAGTCTGGTAAGATCGTTTATGGTTCCGAAATTAAGATGTGAGAGTCGACGGTGCCATAACCATGACTTTGTCGAAGTTGCTTTGGACATCAGACAAACATGAGAAGAAGCAGCCATGTCAGAAATGGAGATAGTATACAAATTAGATTTGCGTCCTCCTATGAGCAAATCATCTCCTTCTAGATTTCGCACGTAACATGTCTTGGAACGAAAAGCCACTTCTAAATCATCATCACAAAATTGCCCAACGCTAAAGAGATTATGTCCAAGACCTTCAACATAATATACATCACAAATAGTAATATTGTCGTGTATATAATCGCCATAGCCTGTGATTGCTGCAAAATTATCATTTTCAAAGCGAACGGTGCCCATGAATTTCTCAATGAAATTTCTCAGTAGTGATCGATCACCCGTTATATGCTTTGAACAACCACTGTCAACAATCCACAGAACGATCTAGACTACCTGCAACACATGAAGAACCAACACATGGACAAGTGGGAAATTTGACTACCCATTTCTTAACAGGACCCGATGATTTCACAGATGAACGACTATTATGAACATTCGGAGTTGTGTTAACGGGAGACCAAACAACATTTGGTTGTGATTCAAACCACTTTTGCCAAATTCGACTTGTTCAAATTTTGTTCTTCATGTGTATGCTTGAAAAGTTATCTCTCAAATTTTGTTTCTTTGTCTTAGAAGCACTAGAGACCTTATGTTTAGCGTTTGAGGCACTTCCTACATCAATCTTAGGTTTGGAGACTACAAAAGTAGTATCTAAAGACTTAGACTGTGTCAACTTCTCAGAAAACCTAGTTTTAAGAACTACATAAGTAGTGTCTGAAGATGTTGGTGTTCTAGAATTAGTGGATAAGGCTCTACGATCATTCGAATGCACATTCAATATATATTTAGCAAGACGTTGATCATGAGATGGAATAAGCACATTTTGCATACAAGAAACACATAACAGAGTTTTCGCTTTAGCAGCGTTTGCAACATTAACATCATTTACATTCTCTTTATTTGAGATAACATTTGTAGATGTATTATCTGTTTGCTTATTTTTCCTAACATAAACTGCTACTTTCTTTGCTGAATTCTTAGAGTTAGCTAAGACACTGTTCTTGACATGTGAATCTCTATTCATTGATCATCTAACACTAGATGCAACATTCATTCCTGTAGAAGATAAATCACTTTTAGCTTTGTTTGTTTGTGATTCTTGTGTTGTGACAACTCTATATATTCTAGGTACTATGACATTTTTGTTTGAATTTGCCCCTCTTTGTTTGTCAGGTGAAGTCTGTAAAGTGACTGGTTTTGACACTACATGTTTTTCTTTTGTTTTTGAAATAACCGTTTTGTTTTGAAAAACTTGTTTGTTTAGTGGCGTGACACAAAGAAGATTTTGTGAAACATTTGTCATGTCAAACTTAGTATTTACAGACTTACCTTTTTCAACAGTTTCCAATCTAGTTTTTAACTCAGATATGGTACTTAAAAGATTCTGATTCTCAGCACGAATAGCACCATATGCATATGTTTTCTCAGAGACATGAGAAATTAATTCATCCATTTCTTTTTGAGATTGAGACCGTGTCTTTTTGATTGAATCGAAAAGCTTTTGATATTCTATTTTTACATTGTCTCATTCTTTCATCAAAGATTGCACTGTAAAAATCCAAAGACACGTTCTCATTCTTAAGTTTCTCCATCTTTGAAATCCAAGAGTAATCAAGAGGATTTGTGTTTTTATTGTTTAAAGTTGACTCCCATTTATGTTTTTCTTTTGCATGTTGTAACTTTAATTCAAAATCAACACTTTGTTTTTGACATATTTGAACATCTTTTTTAAGAATTTTTATCTTTGCTTGCAAACCCTCTTGAATCTCAATGGAATTCTTTTTAACTTGTTCAAGTTCAGCATGTAGGGAATTATCTTCGCATTCATGATTTAACAACACACTTATTTCTACTTCATGCTTGAGGGATGCTTCCAAAAGTTGATCTTTTAAAACATCATTTTGCTTCTTTATTTCACAAAGTTCACTTTCTGTAGACTCAAAATAGAACTGCACCTCGTTAACAATCGGTTTGACTTAATCTTGAAAAAATCGTTGAGTTGTATTTCTTCAGGAGATGTGTAAAAAATGCTTGCTCTTTTACAATTCTTTTGAATTAACTCAGATAACGTTTGAAAACAATTTTTCATTTTATCCAATTGTATGATCAAGGGTGACTCACTTGGCATTGATGCCAGGATAGAAGAAGTTGCATTTGAAGTCTTGTCAGAAAGCTCTTTTTGAGGAACAAAGTCTTTATAAAGAGCATTTATTTATTGGTAATCAATTGTCCAACAATTCTGTTTGTTCGCAACAGCAATTGGATCATTTATTTTTTTTTCATTTTTTGTTGACTTTTGGAACATCATCAAGAGTGGCCTTAGTATCTCTAACATTCAAGTAATTTCTGAATACTCAAAACTAGAGGCAAGATATAACTTATTATTGGACATTGAGAAATTGCTTGCTTGAGTGTATAGAGGAATCGAGTACCCAAACCCTGTTTAATTGCGGATCATACACCAGACAATGGATTTGGTCCATAGCATAAACAGTCCTGTGTAAGGAATTGCCAAGTTTCAACAATAGATCAACATTCTTTTTAAGTTTGGCCTCGAGATCTAGAATATTATCATGATAACGATCCTCATTTTCACATCATATTTTCGTTTAAAAAATAAGCATGAGTTCTTTGAAGTCCTCATTTTTCCGTTTGAATCATTGACAACAGCTAAATCTATTTATCTCGGTTGTGATTCCATATCTCGAATATGTCCTCGGATCACGAAATAAATTGAGACTGAGCTGTTTGATTAAATTGTTTTGCTTTTCGATCAGCCTCAAGAAATTCGTTGAGATAAATGTTATCCCTATTAATGTTTTCCAAAACCCGAACCCTTTCCTTATATAACTCAAGCTGATTAGTCAAAGTCGTGTTTTGTTGTTGGACTTTTTGAGCAAATAATTGTTGTTTCTTAGCTTCCAGATATGCATTTCTAGCTAGTTGCTCTAACGCATATAGGTAGAACATGTGTATCTTTTTCAACACTGTCACTATTAACATGTCCATTTGGTTCATCAAATATAATATTTGCTCTCAAATTTGTCATCACAATAGTTCAGTTAATAAGTTTAGTATGATTGGATACATTTGTTAATTATTTTCATTGATGGATGAAGATTGTAACCTTCACTTATAAATGTATAATCATAGCTTGGCCCAGCATCAAAGTATTATTGGCTGGTTGAATTCTGGCCATTAAGCATATGTTTGCGTTGAGTTCTTCAATTTCTTCCATCCTTGAAGCATCAGCAAAGAGAAAATCATTTTGTTCATCGGTAAGAATTACTCCAGCTTCATCATGTTTTGCCAGCAACATTTGTTCCATGAAATATTTTGAATCCCGAACTCTTGGCTTTAGACAATTCCTAGCATAATTTCCTTTTCCACTCATTTATGTAGCATTGAAGACATTTGAAGTACTATCTGAAGAAGAAGTTCGAAGAGTCCTTTGATCATTTCCGGTCTTATTTTGAGCATTAGATCTGATAACGCCTTAATTATACAAGTTTTCGGCGGCGTTATTTATATTTATTTGATCATTTACCTCATGAAATTGTTCGGTACTTAATCAAGATATTAGCTATTATATTATCTAGTAAGTGCGCAGGAAGAAACGAAAGAATACACAAATATAAGAAGCATAAACGAAGAAAATAAACTCAAGATAAAGATCCTCCCGACACCTGTCTACATTTTGGCCAGTAACTGGAGCATGACGAACTCGAAGATTTGAGTGATTCAAGGGCCACTGAAAAGAGAATTTAATTATCTAATAACCATGACAAAGGCCGGAGACCTGTTGAGATATTACCAAAACATCCAGGTTTTACAAATCAGTACAGCATACATTATGAAGATTCATTTAATTATTCGCGAATCTGGTCCTTAAATCCGCCACATCCATTCCCAACTTGGTTTGGGGGGGGGGTGTTGATTAAAAAGTGGTGTTGACTTACCCCAAGTTACCTTTACCTTATAAATACCCCCCTATGATGCTTGGACGAAATCATCTCTTATTATATCATCACATACAAATCTCAAGAAGAAGATCCAAGAAAAGGCCAACGTACGACGCACTTTTCTCTAGAGTACTACGTGGGCGGGCCGCACTTCTGATCGAGTTCCCAAAACCGCTGCACTATATTTCTTGTGCGCCGCACTTTCGTTCAAGTACGTTCCCACTTAAACGGGTAGAGAAGTGTACCCGAGAATAAAGAGGTGCGTAGGCGTGATTGGCCATAAACAGCGCCGAAAGTGCGGCCGTGCGGAGCATTTAACAGCAATTGTCGGCGCGTCGACTCGTAGCCCGAAATCTCAGTCGTATCAGCTAGATAGGAGCTAGATATATCCGATCTGGGTGAGGTCATTGATGACTCGAGCACGAGGCGGAGATGGATCGGGGGGATAGTTAGGTAATTAAGGTGATGTGCACCTCCACAACAATTCTCTCATCACCCTACAACAGCCAACCAATCTAATCGACGAATCTCAAGGTGGTAACAACACCTTAAGGGTTTCGGGTCATGGAATCAATATCTGTTTTTAGTAATAGTTTTCGTTTAGGAGAACTAATTGTGAATCGTGATCTTGTAAAACGTTGGTATAAATTTCTACAACTCTTTTATATGAAGTATTTCCTGAATTCATGATGAATAGGTTATTTTTTTGTTGACTTTGATTATGGAGTAGTGTTCTTATGTTTATTTTGGCATAATGTGATCTTGGATATGGAGTGTTTTGTATGTTTGTTGAATTGGTAAAACATATTTTATATAAGAAAATAGGCCGAAAGGGTTCTTTTATATATGTGTTTAATCAATCAATCTAATATATTGTTATATAACTTAATAAAAAGCCGAAAGGCGATTTGTTTTAATTAATCATAAAATCACTAGTTATATTTAAAGGACCGAAAGAATTTATAACTTGTGATAACTATATTTTGTAAACTTACAACACCATTCAAAGCACGTTCCATTATCTAAGTGACATTGCCTAATCTAAACAAACATACTTTAATTCCTTGCTTGAATCATCCTTTTATTGCTTTCTTTGCAATAGTCAATTTATGTTCGTTTTGGTTAATTTGATCCGTGACAATCTTATTAACCTTAGCACCTTAATTACAAACTGTGAAAACTTCAATTCCCGTGGAACGACCTGGACTTACCTAAAGTTATACCATACACGAACGGGTATACTTCCCGAGTGTTGTGTTTTTAGTAAAAATCGGTATTTCTAGTATTATAAATTTAAAGCTTGGAAAACACACATCAAGTTTTTGGCGCCGTTGCCGGGGAATTTTTTAAGTTGTTATAGTTTGTTGCTTATTTCTGGTGCTATTTTGTTTCAAAAAAAAATTCAAACCCGCCGTACCATTTTCTGGCAAACGGAAACCAAAAATCATTTTTCTCCAGGAAGTACGCCGCACATCTTATTTGTGCGCCGGTTTTCCTGTAAACCCAGAAAGTACGCCGCACTTTCTGCAGATTTTTCACAAACAGAATTTTGTTTCAAAAACCAAAACCAAAACCCCCCAATCTGCTAGTCTTAGGTTCTATAATCATTTGGAATTGTATTTTATCTGATTATATGTCTTTTGTATTTGTAATTATCTAGTTTATCATAATATTCGGAAAAAAACTTACAATTTCTAAAAAAGCCGGCGCACTTTTCCTAAAGTACGTCGCACTCTATCTAAAAAAAAATTCTTTTATTTATTTATCCTTATTTGCTATATAATTAAATTGAAATATATCTAATATATAAATCTATAAAAGTTAAAAAAAAATATATGAAAATAATTTATTTTATTTTGATTATTATCCTATTAGCCTTAATTATACATATAAAAATGGTTTTTTTGCAAAATGCTTAACGTATGTATAAATCCCTTGTCTTTCGGAAAGCAACTTGTAAATTTAATATATAAATTAAATAGAAATTTAATAAAAAGGTCTTGTAAATTTAAAATTATCCAAAAAGAAGTCGTAGAGATCGAATCGCTCAAATCTTCAACTCATCATTCCTCCGTTAATGACTTTAACGTTATTAATATACCTGAAGAGGATGTCGAACCCAAACAAATAATTCTCGATCAGCCTATGTGCAACTCCTAATTCTGCCATTATTCAACTCGATGTTGATGAAAACTTTGTTATCAATAGTACTCACTTAAATATGATTCTGGAAAATAAATTCGATGGTTATCTTATGGATCCTGATGATCAACCCATGTGGGAATGTGCTAAGACTGTAGCACCGACATTAATTCTGCCATTATTCAACTCGATGTTGATGACAACTTTGTTATCAATAGTACTCATTTAAATATGATTCTAGAAAAAAAAATTCAATGGTTATCTGCAGGGCCGGATCCGCATGACCACATCCGTGAATTTCTCGCAATCAAGCAACATGTTCAATTAACGGTGGAAACTCAAAGTGGATTAAGCTTTTGATATTTCCCTTTTCCTTGTCCGATGAAGCTAAAACCTGGTTTAACGAACTTAATGAAGAGTTTATAACATCGTGGGAACAAATGAGAAAAGCTTTTATAAACAGATTCTTTCCACCTTTGTTATTTAACCGTCTTTTACTTGAAATCAGAAATTTCTCTCAAAACATATGTAAAAGTCTAATCGAAGGCTGGTTACGACTGAAGAACATGCTTCGAAAATGCCATGGGCATGGTCTGACCAAAGGAGTTATTATTCAAATATTCTATCACAGTCTAGACGAACCCACTCAGGCGATCCTGGACGTAACAGCTAGAGGAATCTTCCTCTACAAAAGTCCAAATCAAGCTTTTCAACTTCTTGAGGACAAAGTCCTTTTCAACCATGATTGGCCCATTAAATCTCAAAACGATCATCATCAAAAATCTGTTGCTATCGCCGATGGAAGTAATAGCAATAATGATAAATTTCGATTAATGGAAAAATTGGCATCTCTAACTATAAAAATGGATTCTCAAATTATAAGCTTAAATGAAGAATTGCAAGATATGCGTGAGAAATATAATAAGCTTAGAAATGGAAACGCTTCTAAAAACCACCTGAATGATGACACGCCGATGTGTGAACGTCATGAAGCAAATTACATCCAGTCTGAAGGTAATAATGTTGGGAATTAAAAGTCTTCTTAATACTGTTAAATATTAATGCTACTAGTCAATGATAAAAGAGAAGTTTCAACTAAAGACATTAATGTTGATTGAAGACATTAATGATGATTGAAGACTTTATGATTGAAAACATTAATGTTGAGTTATTATGTTGATGAAGAGTTAACACATTAATGCTAATAGTTAGTTACATGGTTTATTAGGAAATGCATTAATGTGTATTAATTATATTGAATTGTTTGACTAGGAATTATGGAAACCATTAATAGTATTGATGTTGAATAATATAGAAAGTATTAATAGTCTTTGTAACCTACTTGGACTCCTTAACCTATAAAAGGAGGCCGTAGGGTTTAGAGAAAATCATCACTTCCAATATCATTCACACCACAACATTAGTTATCATAGTTAGTAATCTGTAACTCTTAAAGCAGATTAATAGAAATCAAAGTTTAGTATTCATTGTTCTTCTTAATACTATTGTGTAGATTCCGCATATACAATAAGTATTCATAGTCGGTGTTTCTTTATAGTCAATCTATATTAGCAGGCTGCAAAGATCTGTTCAGTTTGGGACTCACAAATAAAGACCAAAATTCTCATGATTCGTTTTCTCACCAATCCCTTCGTGATCCTAATGATTCCGAGAAATCGCTTACAGAATTAAACAATGATGTGAGAAATGATCTCGAAGATTTCAAAAGATATACGTAGCATGAGAACCATTCATGATGAACTCTATGATCGAGACGATGGTAAAACCACCGGTGTTTTACCTAACAAAAAGTCTAAACCTATCAACCAAGAACCTCAATCTAAAACTGATTTTGAAAAATTAATGACTAAATTCTTAGATGATCAAAGAGTTACAAGTATGTTTTTCGAGAACAACGTTAATGATATGATTTTAACAATAAAGCAAAATGAAAAGAATTTCCAAATTAAAATTAAAAAGATGGAAAGAAAAATAGATGAGTGGTCGAAATCTCAAAACATATCTTTAGAACAAACCAATTGGATTGAACCACAACCTCCCCCTCAAGCTCACACTGAGCAAGTGAATGTCGTATTCACCAGGAGTGGAAAGTCCAATGATTCTCCAAAAACTCAAAAAGATCCACCACCTCCTATCATCGTTGAAAATAAAACTAAAAAATATAAACCTATTAAGACAACAAAAAGGCTATCATGTGGTAAAAACAAAAGAATATCCATTTCGTGAATATATTCTAAAAATCCCATACCCCCAAGCTTTTAGAGTGGATCATTCCCACTTGAACCGTATTATTAAGGAATCTTAAATCGAGTTAAGTATAGTAATAATAATAATAGTAGTAATAGTAAATAATAATAAACCTAAAAAATATATATATATAAAAACTAAAAATTTGCAGTTTGATAAGTTTGATGTGCATGGGCCCGTGTATTTCTCACTTGATTTCTGCATCCAAAAAGAATGTTTTGAACTTTGTGGGTGTGTTCGCTAGAAACCCTCACGAGACTATAACTCGTCCACTCGGGACACCGAGGGGTTTAAAGGCTTGTTGCATGTGCTAAATGCAACCGTGGTTCCTACGAAAGTGCGCTTTAGTATTTTACGGTTTTCGTAGTTGTGTCTATTTTGCAGATTAAATAAAACAGGTAGAGCTTGGATTGGTGGTTGGAATTTTACACTTGGAGACTTATATATTTGGATTATTATATTATATGTGGTAGAATACACATGCATGGTGTTCCGTTTCGCACCATATCTTTCAAGATTCATCCAATCACTTATGAGCCCCGAGAAGTTCTATTTTCCCTTAATTTTCCCTATTTTCTATATTTATCAGTTCTCACATTGAGGGAAATGTTCAACTTAAGTGTGGAGGGGTAACAAATAGGAAAAATTAATCATGTCTCTCCATGTTTGCCCTGCAGAAATTTTAAAATTTTCAACTGATCTTTTCTGGAAAATTTAAAAATTTGAGACATTATATATTGCTTTTCCAAAAAAAAGCTTAAAAAATGCATACGCTTAGTAAGACGAATCAAACCGGATTAACATTTTAACTAGCACAAAATCAACCCACTTAAATTGTAAGGATTTAGATCTTAAGGAATTCGGGTATCCACCTTTGATACCAAGATAATTTTTGCCTTTAGCTTGTTCGAGTTACGGTTTGAATGTGGTCATATGTGTCTATTCCGTCATTACAAATGTGTACGTATGGTCTTTGTCGCCTTTTCTGGAACATTGTTATTGGTATAAAGTTATATGAGTGGGCCGGTAATTTAGTAGCTCCAAAACTTGTGCTTGATCATCATTTACTAGATCGCAGTGAGGTTAATTTATAGACAAAGTCATATGATAAGAGGTAAAATAAATCCCTATGTAATCATGTATCTGCAGCACTCGCTTTTAGCGTTGAGATCCCCGAAGTATCCCAAGAGCAAGAAAAATGTGCTCGATGAAGAAGAAGTTTTGTGCCAGCCTTAGTTATCGCAGTATATGAAATGAAAAAAAAATTATAAAAAAAGAATAAAAAAAGAGAAATGAAAAAATAATAAAGTTCGAAGTATAAGGCAAAGTTCTGGCACATGGAATCAAGTATCTGCTATTCACCCTCATCATTATTACATTTTGCCTCTTTGAGATTTCTGTATAGGTGCTCACGCCGCAACGGGCATGTTTATGTGTCTAGTACAAGCATATGGTACCGACCTAGATTATGTATGTGCAATTGAGTGACTTCACAAATACAAAACCCTATCTAAGAGACTCATGTGAATTAAAAAACAAACACATTCCCTATGTGAGGTGCTGTGTTATATGTCAATGCCTGAAAAGTTATAAAACTGGTGAACACTTGTTAATGCTAAAATGATTTTTTTTCGCCACGTCACGATAAATGATATTGTTTTATCGCTTTAATTGCTTGAGGGCAAGCAATAGCTAAGTGTGGAGGGATTTGATAACGCCTTAATTATACATGTTTTTGGCGGCGTTATTTATATATATTTGATCATCTTGTGAACTTTCGGTACTTAATCAAGTATATTTGGTATTATATGTTCTAGGTATGTGTCGTAGAAGAAAATGAAAGAATACACGAAGATAAGAAGCTTAAACGAAGAAATAAACTTAAGATAAAGATCTCCCGACACATGTCCACTGTTTTGGACATAACGGGAGCATACGAACTCAGATTGAGTTGATTTAAGCGGCCACAGAAAGAGAATTCAATTATCTACAACCATGAAAAAGACCAACTGCTAAGATATTAACAAAACAGCCGGTTTTCTATCAGCGGTTTTTACAAATGTGTCTATCAACATAATTATGAAGATTCATTTAATTCTGCGAATCTGGTCTCCATATTCATCACATAATTACAACTTGGTCTCCAAGTTATCTCTAGCCTATAAATACCTCTGGTATGTGCCTAAATACACATACCTTTGACCTTTAATCCCGGACATTAAATGACCAAAAATCGTACCTAATAATACATTGTATTTGTTATTTTTTTACTTTTAGTGTGCAGGAAACGGATATCCGACTCAAAAGAACAAAAACAAAAGCTATAAACCGGACACAATCCGTGCACGGAATGGCATAAGCGTGAAAGTCAAAGGAAAAGTCAAGTCAACTAAGTCTATTCCAATGTCACCAGAAAAGTCAAAGTAAAGTTCAAAAGCTCGAAACCCGAAGAAAACACATATCTGGCCAATCCAACCTTTTATTGGCAGTCGCCCAATAAGCCATCAAGACCTCGGCTTTTAATAAGGCCTTTATCTCAATTTAGCCCAAATTACCTTTTTTATTCTACGGCCCCTAAACCAAACTTAAAGCCAAAAGCCTTTAATATATTGTAAGTCACATAACCCCTTACACCAAAACTTTGTTAGTCCTCCATCGGACCATAACTTGCAAACAAACATACAAATCTGAGGGCGTTATTTCTGCCTACCTGACCCAAAACGTTTATCTCTCACAAGCCACGACATGGAAAACGCACTTTATCATAATCAGGGGCTTATTGTGTCAACTTCCTAAAAGTTACTGCACCCAAATCAAAACAGGTAAACCTTACTTTATCGTCTTACAAAAATATACCAATCACTATTTCCCATTGTCTCTTTCCCCCTCCACCTTATTTATTGTTTCACACAAAACCAAAAACTCTTCTTCCTTCCTCAACCTACTTCACATGGGATGATGCCTCAACTGGCAATCCTTTTGTTTTAATTGGCTGATGAACATTCAAGGGTTAAGATTGATGGGATTGGGCTCCAAGTAAGATGCAAGGGCGTTACTTTGATCAACTTTGGTACTTCTAACTACACACAACAAAACACCAATGAGCTCTCTCACTAAAAGCACAAGAAGTCACAAGCGTGAAGTCTTTGTGAGTATATGTAGGGCTAGTTTAGCTTCTTGGTTTTTGGTCGAATTTTGTTTAATCTTGCTTTGTGATCATATGAACACAAATGTGTTCCATTTTAATTAATTGCAATACTTTTCATTTACATTTACTTAACTCGTCATTTAATTTCATGCATTGATAATTTTTTCTAAGTTAATGAAATTTTAAGGTTTTTCTTTAATCATTGTCATTTACTTAACCTGTCATTTACATACTGTCCTTAAGCTCTTATATAAGCTTCTGTTTCATCAAAAGCTTATATAAAAGGACATTTTTCTAAATTATGTCTTAAAAATAAAAATCACAAACAAATTAAAAAAATTTGTCCAACCAAAGAAAAACAATGGTGGCAAGGTAAATTTGTGGAATCGGCTACCATTTGGGTTAGAGCGTCATGGAAGCTATAGGTTGGTTTTGAACTGATTATGTGTACTTAAATCATTTTCTCCAGAAACGCTAAGGACCTGTGTGAGTTTCCATTTTCTTTACTTTTTATAAATTTTAGCTTATTATTGTTCTATCTGCTTAATTCTGCTTATTTATTGCATCTTTATTGATTATTTTATGTTGTTTAATGCTTACTTATGCTTTTTTTTTTGATGCTTTAACATGTTATATTGTTTAAGTTTGTGCTTTAAAATGCCCTTTAGATGACGTTTTAATCCTGCTTATTATTTATTAGCTTAATTTTGTGCTTAACTGTGTTTTGGATTGTGCTTATTTGTGCTTATACATGCCTTGGTTAATATGTGTTTTAATAAACATCTTAGCTTTAATTCTTCTAAAAAATTAGTTTAAAAATTTGTTTTATAGTCTTTATAGGGGTGTTTGGGATAGAAGTAAAAGTAGGTCTAATTTGGTAAAAACCCATTTGGGTCACTTTGCCTATCTTTTAACAAGTCATCTGTTGTTGTTTTAATCTGTTTTTATAAAGGGTTTAGAGTTAAAGTTAAGGTTTTAGGTTTTCAGCTATAAAGTTCGCTTTAAAAAATAAAAAAATCTGTTGGTTTTGATGTTTTATCTGTGCATGTATGTGTTTATTAGATTTAAGGCCTTTCAAATTAACCAGGGGTTATGTTTGTTTGTAGGGTGACTTTTGAGGGGCCCTTGTTTGGCATTTGCGAGGGTGGGTGAAGGGGTGGGGTCGGGGGGGTTTCTAATTTGAAGGGACTTTGTTGGGGGTGGGGGATTGGGGAGTTTTGTGACAGGATGGTCTGGGAATTTTTGGGTGTATTGGGGTTGTTGTGTTATTTTGTTTTTTTTAGTGGGGGGTGGGGGGCTGCGTAGTGTGGTGGTGCTTTTTTTTTTGTTTCCTTTTTTTTTTTATCTTCTTTAATATTTGTCCAATAATAATTTCAAATATTAGATAGCTCAGCATTTTATTTAGTTTGATTTAGATGATTGCTTAGGTGCATTATATTTGCGCACCCTTTTGGGGAATAGGGGGTTTCTGGTTATGGAGGTCTTTTGGGGCAGCGGGGTGGGGTGGTGCGGCTGGGGACTGGGGGGGTTGGGTTTTAAAAGTTTATTTAATTTTATTTAATTTTTTATTTTATTTTTTTAAACATTACATTATGGAAAGATAACTCATCCTAGTCAGCATTAAGGCGTAACAAGGCGATTACGTTACGTCGTAACATCGTTTAAGCCTATAATATGGAAAGCCCGCGTCAGCACTTTACGACGTAACACTCTAAAAGGTTACACCGTAACATATTCGAAGATTATAAATAGAGGCCTCATTCAGCTCATTTGACATCAACCATTCTCACACAGCTCTAAGGGGCGACAAAGGCTTCTATAGCTCTAAGAATTCCACCAGAAGTCTAAGGGAGTCATCACTACTTGTATTTTAGTATTTAATCGTTCATAAATGATTCTTATAAGAATTATGAGTTCTCAATTTATGACTACTTCTATTAATTCTTATGGTACAGTTGCTATGAGCGGCTAAGCACTTCAAGTGCTAGCCTAGTCATGTAGTTACTGTTGTCATGCTTATAGTTTCCTATTTAATTATGGTTTTATCGGATATCCTTATTGCCTGTCATTGATCCATGGGTTTTGGTGGTGTTGAGGGTAACTTAGATTATGTTATCTCTTTTATTAAACGGCCCGTTGAACTTGGGAATAATAGGGTACAAGGGTAGATTCAAAACCTATCCCTAGTGTAGGAATTAATCTTATTACCGCCTCTTCCACATTAAACACCTAAAGAAGCGCAGGAACTCTTTTAGAGAGGGTTAATAACCAGTTTAGGTTATAAACTTGGTCTTGGGGACAGTTGGGAAATAATCACTATAACTTGGATACCCTACCCGTATGATCTTAGGGGAATTGGGATCGCAGGAAGCATAGGGTAGACCTCAATTACAAAATCGGGTATGTCAATATTAGAACCACTTGTAAAACAAATTAATTAAGTGTGGCGTAGGAACATGAGCATGTCAATAGCAATGTAGTGGCTAGGCTAGCATGATTTTCTCCCTGATTACTTCTATCTCTTTACTTTTCGCAATTTACTTTTCTATAGTTTTCAAAATCAACTTCAAACCATTTTCAAAACGTGACACTTTCAAATTAAAACTAATTACAACTAGCTCTTGAAACGACCTCAGATTTACCATCTCTACACTACTTATGATCGGACTCTCTACCCGTTAGTGTGTTTGTCAGGTGAATCGAGTTTTATAAATTTAAAACTTGAATAAAAATATTTTAAAATAAAATACGCATCAATGGGGAAGAAAAGTTAAGTCAATACCCCTATATGTTTGTCAAATGATCTCCATGTTATGTTGATCCACCTCAATTCGGGTCATTAGTTAGATTGTAATTATGAGTTCTAAAACTCAAGTGTAGGGGTGCATTTATAAGCCCCAAGTGATGTATTATGTTAAAAAAATAGAAAAGAAAAAGCAAGGCTCGAACCCTCAACCTCAACCAACCTCTACCCGTAATTAACACACACTCTACCGCTGCGCCCTTGGGACTTTTTTGTTATAGTCCAAAGTGGTTTGGTATTTAAGGGCTTTTTAGCCCCTTTAGCTAATAAGCTGTTTTTGCTTTTAAACAGCTTATTTTGATAAGCTGTTTCCACTTTTTTATTTTTCTTAGAATCTTAACTGTCTAATGCACTTTTGCTAAATTTTTCAGCTTTTTATAAAATAGTTCAGTATTTTTAATCATTTTATTTCATTTAATCTGTTTTTAATTCATAAAAAATTATTAAAAAGTCAAAAAAAATATAATTATTTTTTTGAAAATTTTCTTTTATCATTTAGGACTTAGAAAATTAAATTTGTCTTTGTAGATTTAAAATTTCATAATTTGGTTTTTTAAAGAACAGATTTCGATCCCGTTCTCATTTTTAGTTTTAAATCATTTACTTGCTTTCATTTTTAGGTTTTCTTTATTTGTTTTCGAATTTTAATTATAGAAATAGGAATCCAAACCAAAAATCTTGAACCATTCAAAAACGCGATCACGAACGTAATCCGATCTTCAATTCACGCCTCGTTGGGAAACAACCCGGGGGATTTTTGATTTTCCTTTAGTCAAAAGGAATTTTTTGAGTCTTTCAGAATACGTATACTATTATTGATATATATTTAACCCTTCAAAAAGGTCGGTTATCAATTTTTGGCGCCGCTGCCGGGGAGGTGTGAACGATTATCGTGAACGTTTAAAGATTAGTGTTTGAAGACCCTTCCCTCGTGAAGTTATCAATTTCGTTTGTGAATATTTTCTTCTTATTTTTATAAAAATATGAAAATACAAAAATATTTTCCATTTCTTTTTAAAGAAAAATATAAAAACATTGTCCTTAATAATAAAAATCATCATCAATATAATGTTCTCAACTTGAACATTATCATAATAAGTTCCCGAACAAAAGATTTAAAACTTGCCTTTGTGTCACTTGTGAAGTACGGCTCACCTTTAAGAGATTAACAAACTATAAGAGGGGTATAAGGAGGGTTGTTCCGAGGAACTACAACCCGAAAGGAGAAGGTTTTTAATAGCTTCGCGCTTTTCCGCTCCTCCGCTCCTTTGTGCGTTTTTCTTTTAGAGAGCTACCGTAAAGCCAGTTGATTATTGGTTTAAGTTATTCAATCTCATTTTGTCCTTTAATAAAATATGATGTTTAAAAAACTCTGTATTACTTTCTTACTTAGTACTGTTAGTTTATTTGTTAAAACTGCTAGTTATAAGTTAACACTGCTAGGCCATTTCAGCTTATTTAAGTGCTTATTCTTAATTAAAATTGCTCATAAGTGTCTTATTTTGTTAATAGATAATCTGTTTTTAATTAGTTTGAAAGAAAAATGATTCTTGAAAACTTTCAAGAGTATTTTCAACTAGCAGTACTAACCTGTAGTTAGTACTGCTAGTTCACTTTTGGAACAACACTAACTTAAAGCTACCAGTACTAACTCCAAGTTAGTACTGCTAGTTCATTTTCTTGGATTTCAAAGGTAGCAGTACTAACTCAACACTAGCAGTACTAACTCAAAGTTAGTATGTCAGTTGGAGATCTGTTTATGTAATGGTGGTTCATGTTTAGCTTGTCGACTTATTATTTTGCATTATTTAAGATTTCCTTAGCTTTTTAGAGTAGATTAAACCATTTTCCTTTATTGTCTTGGGAGTAAGCTTATTTAAGCTTACTTCCCTTTTCAAAGTATTTTCAATAATGTATCAAGTCTGTAGCTTGTAGATTATTTGTCATTTTGGTTTATTCTAGTTGCTTACTTCTATTACTAAGTGCTTATTAAGGTTAGGAGAACTTCTGTTTTAGCTTGTTTACTTACTTCTTGTTTCTTTGAGTTTTGTTAGCCTAACAGTACTAACTCAAAGCTAGCAGTACTAACTCCAAGTTAGTACTGGTAGTTAATACTGTTAGTACTGTTGTTAGTAATGTTTGTGTTCTTCTTGTTTAATTTAGCTTAATTGCTTTTGTATTTGGCTTATTTAGAGTTTAGTTTCGCATTATTTAATTTGTCTTAAGTTTATTTGAGCTTAATTTGTGCCTTTGTGCTAAAAGTTTTAAGTGTTTTTGCTTTTCTAGCTTTGATTCTTGTTCTAGTTTCTTTTTCCTTGGTTATCTTTGGAGGGTCATTTGCTTATTCAGTGCTTAGTGCCAATTCATATCTTTACCACGTCGCGCATATTCATACACCACTCGCACTCGCTATCGTCTTGCGATTATTCCCTTTTTGCCTAGTTGGGACATAAAGACTCGGGGAACATCTATTACTGCTTCCGGTGCGCGCGCTTGATCTCGTGATTTCCGCGCGCTCACTATTGTTGTATTTATATTATATATAGATAAATTTGGAGGAGTAAGCTCCTGCGAGTCAATTTTTGGTGCCGCTGCCGGGGAGGCTGAAAACGATTAGTCTTACGTTTGAAAATTTGTGTTTACATCTGTGGATATTTTCGTGTGTGTGAAAATATTAAATGTGTATCCCATAATGTATGTGTTGTTCACTCCTGTGTCTTTCCGTATTAGATCAGAACGTATCATATTAAAGGCAAAAGAAAAACAAAAATATAAAAAATTGTCATAAAATAAGAAATATTATCGCATGTAGAATGGTCAAAAATACTAAATAATATAATATTATCAATTGAGGTATTATCATAATAACTTCGGTGAACTTATTGGTCCCAATCGAACAAACGATTTAAAAAACTTACCTTTTGTGTCTCTTACGACCTACGGATCACCTTGAAAAGTTATACAAGCTATAAAGTGGTATAAGGGGGTTCGTTCCTTGGAACTAACGACCGAAGGAGAGAACATAAGCTTCGCCGCTATTCCTGCTACTCGTCTCCGGATGCGTTTATCTTTTTGAGAGCATACCGTGAAGTAAGTAGATTATTTGGTTTAAAGTTGTCTTATCCATTGTCCGTAAATTCTATTGTGAATTAAATCATTGAAAAACCATTAATAAGAAACTCTAGAGAGAGATAGACGCGCGTTTTTTATATTTCTTTTTAGGCCATGCGCCTGTAGTAGTAGAGTGTATATGTGTGTCTACGACGGCTCAAACTAACAACAACAAAAAGTTCATCACGAAATCTTGTTGACTCTCTCACGCTCTACATAGACACCCGATGGCTGATAATCGAAACTATAGGGCAGAATTGAATCCAGGCTCCCACGTGGGATACGAGGGTCGCTATTGTTGTTCCTGAAATCGAAGCAGCCAATTTGAGATCAAGCACTGGGCTAACCTTGTCCGAACAAGCAGTTCTTTTCAGGACATGTCAAAGAGGACCCACATTGCCCACATCGTTACTTCTAATAAAATCACCTCTACTTTGAGGATATCCTAATGTCCCGACCACATCAATTTAACGTGATCGCTTTTTCCTTTCTCTCTGGATGGGGCAGACCGGGATATGGCTTGAGAACAGAATCCCCTCGATCAAGTAAAACATAGATGTCGTCGTTGATAAATTCATCAATCAGTTTTTCCCACCTTCTAAAACGACAAATTCTTCGGAAACGAAATTACCAATTTCAAAACCAAGAGAGAGAGAGAGAGAGAGAGTTTAGTCGCTGCGCATATGCGCGCGTAGTTCGATTCAAAGATATTCTCCGAGCATGTACACACCATGGACGCGCTCGGAACTCGCACTCACACTTCTTGATACATTTTACTATCGCCTTAAATGTTATGACATGACTCTTTGAACTCCGCCGCAGGTGGAACTTTTGGACAAAAGGCACGTGATTGCTCAAGCATCATCGAATAAGCAAGTCCAAAGTTCGTAACTCCCGAAGCAAAGCCATTATTGCTAAGGTGAGTACGAACGCTCCCACCTCCGGTGTATCTACCATCCGTTTTGATTAAAAGACTATGTTAGAGCTCTAATTCTCGACAAGTTGACATCTCCAGTTCCAGCTCCCGCTCCCGTAAAAGCGGTTGAGCAAAGTTGTGTTACCTGCGGTGGAGTTATAAGGAGTCTTAGATCATTAACATTTAAAGCATTGTAAAATGTATCAAGTTGGTGAAGTTCCGAGAATCCATGGTGTGGACATGCTCGGAGAAGATCTTTGAATCGATAACAGGCCTACTAAACGACTCATCAAAACCTTTGTATTTTGATAATTGGTAATTTCGTTCCGAAAGATTTGTCGTTTTAGAATTGGTGGGAAAACTGATGATGAATATTTAGCAACGAGGGTCATCCTATGTTTGAATTGATCGTCGGGGGATTCTTTATCAAAGCCATATCCGGGCTGAACCCTCGACGGAGAGAAAGGAAAAAGCATCAACATTCTTGATGTGGTCGGAGTCCTTTAGGAACTAAAAGTTGTGGTGATTTTTTTGAAGTAACGGATGTGGAGCATGTGGTCCTCTTTGTCATGTCCGAAGATACTGCTTGTTCTGGACAGGAGTTAGCAAACCCTTATGCTTGATCTCAAAATTGGATTTGCTTCGATTTCAGGAACAACAATTGCGTCCTCGTATCCCTCGGTGGGAGCCTGGAGCAATTCTGCCATAGTTCGATTATCAGCCATCGTGTCTTTGGGAGTTTCAACAAGATTCGGAGGAATTGTTGTTGTTTTGTTGTTGTCGTCGTAGAAGAAGGAAGCTTAGTACGAGTGCGCATGCCACTAAATAGAATATAAAAAGAAATTTAACTAATTTTTATTTGGTTTTTCAATGACTTTATTCACAATTGTCTGTTTTTGTTTTTATTTACGGCCAATGAGGTTAAGGACAACTTTAACCAATTAATCTAACTTACTTCACTGTAGCTCTCAATAAGATAAACGCCTAAGGTGAGCGGAGTAGTAGGAAATAGCGCGAAGGCTTATTTTTTCTTTTTCCCCCCCCTTTCGGGTCGTTAGTTCAATGAACAACCCTCCTTTATACCAACTTTATAGCTTGTTTAACTTTTCATGGTGAGCAGTATTCGTATGAGACACAAAAGGTAAGTTTCTAATCTTTTGTTCGAGTTGGGAAGCCAATTCAGGTTCACCGGAAGTTATTATGATAATACCTCAATTGAGAATATTATATTTTGGTATTTTTACCAATTTGTGAATTTTATTTCTTTTTATGGACAATGTTTTTATATTTTTGGTTTTTCTTTTGCTTTTATATGATAATTATACTAATAAAAGAAAATGAAAAATATTTTTGTACTTTTTATATTTTTATAAAGAAAATATTCACAGATGTAAACACAAATTTTCAAACGTAAGACTATTCGTTTTCAGCCTCCCCGGCAACGGCGCCAAAAATTTGACCCGCCAAAACTTACTCCTTAAAACTTATCTATATATAATATAAATACAACAAAGGATCAGAATCCGCGAGATCAAGAAAACCGGAAGCAGTATAGAGTGTTCCCGGGTCGTTATGTCCCAACGAGGCTAAAATGGAAAATCGAGAGACGATTGATGATTGGTGTTTGAATATGACAAGGATAAGATTATGAATTGGCACTAACACTGAATAAGCAAATGACTCTAAAGATAACCAAGGAAAAGAAACTAGAAACAAGTTTCAAAGCTGAAAAAGGCAAAAAACACTTAAACTTTTACACTAATGGCAACACTAAGCTCAATTAAACTTAAGACAAATTACAATAAGCTAAACTAACTCACTAAATAAGCATATACATAAGCAATTAAGCTAAATTAAACAAGATAACACAACAGTACTAACAAAACAGTACTAACTGTATTATACTACCTAGCTACTAACTTGGAGATAGTACTGCTAGCTTTGAGTTTAGTCACTGTTAGGCTAACAAGACTCAAAGATACTAGAATTAAGTAACAAAGCTAAAAACAGAAGTTCTCCTAACCTTAATAAGCATTAGTAATCGAAGTAGCAAACTAGAATAAAACCAAATGACAATAAGCTAATAAGGTTACAAATGATACATTATTTGAACATTCTTTGAAAAGGAAAAAATAGCTTAAATAAGTTTTACTACTAAAAAAAGTAAAGGAAAAATGGTTTAATTTACTCTAAAAGCTAAGGAAATTCTTAAAATTGCAGAAATAATAAGTGATAAGATTAAAATGATACCCACCAGTACTAACTGTTTCAACTGACAATAATAACTGGAGGTTAGTACTGTAGTGTTGTTGAGTTAGTACTGCTCTTCTTTTGAAATCCATGAATAAATGAACTAAGCTTAAGTACTAAACTTGGAGTTAGTATGTAGTTTAAGTTAGTGTTGTTCAAAAGTGAACTAGCAGTACTAATCAGGTTAGTTACTGGCTAGTTGCAAAATACTTCTTGAAAGTTTTCAAGAATCATTTTTCTTTCAAACTTAATTAAAAAACAGATTATCATTAACAAAATAAGAAACTTATGAGCATTTTAATTTTAAGAATAAGCATAAATTAAGCTGAAAATGGACTTAGCTGTGCTAAACTTATAATAGCAGTGTTTAACAATTAAACTAACAGTTTCTAATTAAGAAAGTAATACAAAACACTTTGCAACTAGCAATTAAGCAAACATAAGAGCACTAAAACAGTTTTGTAGAAAGTAAGGATAATAAGAAAAGAAAAACTCTACAAAACACCCTTGCTCAAAACTCGGGTCAAAAAATGAATCTACCAAGCTTCTAGCTTGCCATAAAACAAGCTAGTGAGAGTCCATAAGCCCATCAAGAAACTGGCTTATCATCCTTAAATTAAGCACCCACCCCTGTGGTATCTCTTTGAGAGTGATACTTCCGCATACTTTTTTTTAATACTTATCTTAATCTCTTGTATTGCCTCTACTTCAATGAAACCTACAGCATATTGAGTAAGTGTGGTGAGAACTTTTTGAACACACAAAATAACTCATCTTATTCCATTAAGAACTTAAAACAGTATTGTAAATTGACTTAAAAAAACTTCACTCTACCTTGCATTAATCTTGGATTGCGGCTACACACAAGCTGAAAGTAAAAAGCCTGTAAAAGATCACTTTGAAATTTAAACTAGGATTACTAACTGAAATTTAATTAAAAACTAGATTCTAAGTCTCGGCCTCAAACACGGCTTACAAAAAGGCTTATTTTTTAGCTGAAGTCTATATCTTCCAGCATTGTGCTCTCTTTGCTCAGAGATATAATACTCGAAGTGTGCTTGTTGTGTGCTGGGGGCGTTCATAAAGAAAACTCACAGCCTTTGACTTTTATTGTCGATCGTCTTTGGAGGCAATCTCTGCATCCGCAAATGCATTGGGAAAAGGTCAAGTTCTAGGGCCCATTGACACACAAAAGGACTTTATACAGCTGGGGGGGCGGGGGGTCAATAGTAGGGTGGATGAAATTTTTTGCGCTCAGGAACGAGAAATGGTTTTGCAGGGAAGATGATTATGGGGCGATCATACCAAGGTGTTAATGGGGTTTCGCGGGGCCGGGAAGAAGACTTTTTGCCGGGGAGTAGCGAAGAATGGTCCCCTTTACGTCTATATAACCTTTCTAAATCGCAATCTCTTCCTACCACATGTCCTTCACAGTTTGACCCTTGTTCTTTTCTAATCCTTTCTGTAATACACAACTTAGCTGGCTTTGGAAGCTTTTAGCCTCAGTTGTATTTTGCACTTCACTTGCGCTTGATATTTTGACTTTGCAATCTTTCCACTCACGTCCGCTTGGACTTTGTCTTGTTTTTGGCTTTCTCTTCTCGCTCCCCACCTTTTCTTAAATCTACAGTGTTTACTGCACATTACAATGCAACCATACACACTACTACACTGTATTTTCGGTATGTTATTGTTTGCCGAATTCTCAAGCTCAACCATTTAACTTGGAAAATGGTATCCGTCGTATATTAAGACCTCATACATCATGCGGTGTATCCATGGGCCTTTGACTAAATACCCTATGCTAAGTTTCTAAAATTACCCTTAACGAGCTATAACGCCAACTGTTATGTCTATCGCGTACGCGACCATCGCGACCTCAGTATTTCATAGGAATTTTTGTATTACCTAGACACAAAATGTGAAACATCAAATCAACACAACACCAACCAAATACATACCACCTCGCACAAAGGCATGGAGCCTGCGCTCTATTTACTACACCCACCCTTATTTGGACACCGGCCATGGGAATGCATATCGGCCTCGCTACATGGGACTTTGGGCCACTTTTAGCTTCTAATCTTAACCTCTGACTACACCTTCGGGCTCCCTCCTTCTGTCTAGTTTAATATTGCAGTGACAGTGGTACTCGCGCACTTGTTACTTAATGTTCTGTTATCATGATATCTTCCCCTCAGTGTATAGAGCAATTGGCACTAGTCTTATATACATTTGGTTAACCGGATATTAAGCGAGTTTCTTGTGACCGTTCTATGAGCTAAAATTATAAATCGATAATGCTACTCGATATAAGTGAAAGATACACTTGTCTCAGTGTGTCTATATGGACCTTGATCGTGTCGGTATTGTGCGGTTTGCTTGGACTCCAAACAACCAAGCGATAAATGGCGATTATTACTAGTAAAGAGCACAAAACTTAATGCTCATCTATGTTTGATCTTGCTCTAGATGAATGTATTACACAAACTGCTTATCGCTAATTAAGCAACCGTCGTCCTCTATAACATTCAAAGAGTATCTAATGCCATGACGAAAAAGTTTTTGAGTCCATGTAGCTAAACACATGTAGTTATTCCCAACCTTGTATACGTTCCCTAAAGTTAACAATCATAGCTCCTGGGGTTTTTTCGTCCAATATTGATTTTTCGCGCTATGCTTCATCAAAGTTGAGAGTATTAATTTGATGATGCATTTTTAATCTTATTTAAGGATAATATTTTTATATTTTTGATTTTTCTTGTTATTATATATATACAATAAAAGAAAACGAAAAATATTTTTGTATTTTTATATATTTATAATAATAAGAAGAAAATACTCACAAACGGGAATGAGAACTTCACGAGGGAAGGGTCTTCAAACACTAATCTTCAAACGTTTACGATAATCGTTCACACCTCCCCGACAGTAGCGCCAAAATGATAGTGATAAATTTATACCCTTTGTATATAATAGATATATAATAAATATATAAATATAATAAGAGTTAAAAATATCAATGATAAGAAATCCAAACGATTTTAAAAGAAATTACTTTTATCCAAAGCAAAATCTAAAATCTCCCGGGTCGTTCTTCCCAACGAGGCGTAAATTGAAAATCGAATACGTTCGTGATCGCGCATTTGAATGGTTCAAAGAGTTTTGGTTTGGATTCCTAATTTTACAATAATAATGCTAAAACAAGTAAAGGAAACATAAAAACGAAAGCAAATAAGGCTAACACATGAAAAACGAGAACGGGATTCTAATCCCGTTCTTTAAAAATCGAAATCCTAAAGTTTAACCCTACGAACGCAAAATTAATTTTCCTAATTCCTAAATGATAAAAGAAAATTAAAAAAAAATGAATTATATTTTTTTTACTTTTATATTTTTTATTATGAATTAAAAACGATTTTAATCTACATTAAATATTAAAAATACTAGACGGAATTGGAAAAATCTGAAAAAATGCAAGAAAATACTTTAAGCTAAATCTAAAAAAATCACAAAAAGTCCCTTGAACTATGCTAATCCTAGGAAAAATAAGCTGGGATAAACAGCTTATCACAATAAGCTGTTAAAAAGCAAAAACGGCTTATAAGCTTAATGGGCTAAAAAGCCCTTAAATACCAAACCACTTGGGACTATAACGAAAAAGTCTCAAGGGCGCAGCGGTAGAGTGTGTGTGAAACGGGTAGAGGTTGGTTGAGGTTGAGGGTTCGAGCCTTGCTCACCCTCAACTTCCCAATTTCCCCGTTTTTACTTTTTGAAACTTTTCTTTTTGCAAACTTGTAAAATAAGCCAAAATGTTAAAGTTTAAAAAAGTGACTTTTTACAAAAGCCAAAAATAAGCACTCAAAGTGACAAATTGCTTAAAAATAAGAAAACTAAACTGGTTGCCTTTTTTAAACTAAATAAGCACAAGATAAAGGGAAATAAGCTAAAACAGATGATAAGCTATACCTAATAAGTAGATTTAAACAAAAATAAGCACAAAAAGTAAGCAGAAAAGCTAAAAACAAGCAATAAGCAAAATGGCAAAAACAGGCAATCAAAACAGCCACAAGGGCACTTTTAAGCTTATTTTTAAGCCCTTAAGTGAATCCTTATGGCTTAATGAGGTATACCCCTAAAAACCAGGTACAATAAGCTTTCTAAAACACCAAAGAGAAAACAGTTTGAAAATCAATTAAGCCTTGAAAAAGTCTTGTGAAAAGTGCTCGTTGCACTCAGCATATGCTGACTTTTTTTTGGTTTTTTATAAAGAAAAAAGGCTTATTGTAGCCTTGGTTTTAAACAAGTAAAGAGCTTAAAAGACTAAATTAAGTTGAAACAGATGAAGATAGACAACAAATAAGCTTATGCTTAAAAATGCAAATCCTAGAAACAATTTTAAGTAACTTAAATTTGAAAATGAAAATGGGCTTTTAGAACTGAAAAAAAAATGACTAGACAGATTTTTGGTAAAAAATCACAAAACTAAAACACTCTAAACCTACTTAATCCTACTGCATTTTACCAACAAAAACAACTTCAAAACAACACTTTAAAGTTGGTATTAAAGACTTAATCAAATAAGCACTTTGAAACTATTTTGATAACTCAGTTTTAAAGACCAATTTAGAAAAACCTTAAAATAAATTTTAAGACCTGAAAACTTTTGAAAACAGATTAAGACCAACTTAAAAAGGCTTGTGAAAGTTGACAAAATGACCCAAATGGATTTTAGACCAATTTGACCCACTTTGGACACTTAACCCAAACACCCCTTTAAGTTTGAAAAATACTTTTTAAAGCTGATTTATGAAGATTTAAGCAAGGTTTTTGAAAAGCAGATAATAGGTTATCAATATTAAGCAAAAATGATCAACAAGCACACAACAATAAGCACTTAAATAAGCACATTAGGATAAGCAGAATTAAAGGCAATAAAGGACAGTTTTGAAGAAAAGCTTAAACAAAGTACATAAAGGCAATAAACAAGCATGAACAGGCAACAAACAACATAAATAAGCAAGATAAAGCAGTAAATAAGCAAAAAAAAAAGCAAATGAACTGTAAATAAGCAAAAATTGAAAAAGTGATCTTACAAGAGTCTAAAGCTTTTTGTGAATGATTTAAGGACCCAATTCAGTCCAAAACCAACCTATATGCTTCCCATGAAGTTCTAAACTAAGGTCATCCACAATTAACCTTGCTCTTGACAGATTTTGGTGATTTTTTTGTGATTTTCTTAAAATTCTAAGACATAATTTAAAACAGGCTTTTATGTAAGCTTTTGATGGTTCAAAGGCTTATACAAGAGCTTAAGACAGTATTTAAGAGACAATGAAAGGTAAATGACAGAGTTTAAAGGTAAACTAAAAATATCATTAACTTAAAAAAGAAAATTACAATGCTTAAAAATTAAATGACAGTTAATTTAAAATGACAAGTAAAGTAAAATGGACAAATTTTTGTTAATACAAAGTTGGACTTAACAAAATTCGACCAATAAGCTAAAATAGCCCTACTTATACTAAGAGATTTCAAGCTTGGGGTCTTCTTATGCTTTTTTAGTAAGAGAGCTTAGCTGGTGTGTTTGTTGTGTGAGTAGAGTAGTCAAAGTTGATCAAAGCCCTTGATCTTTCTTGGAGCCTAATCCCATCAATCTTAACCCTTGATTGTTCATCAGCCAATGAAAACAAAGGATTCCATGTGGGCAATCATCCCATGTGAATGGGGTTAGAAGGAGAGAGAGATGTTTTTGATTTTGGTGTAACAGAAAACAAGGGAGGGAAAAGAGAAAATAATGGAGAATGTGATGAATGGCAGGAAAGTTTGGTTGCTCAAATTTGATTGGTCAGGGTAAAGTTTAGGATGTTGACAACTTAAGCCCCTGATTGTGATATGTGAGTTTTCATGTGTGGTCCTTGTGGTGATAAACTTTTGGAGAGTTGGCAGAAATAACCCCTCAGTTTGTATGGTTTGTTTGCAAGGTATGTCCTTGGAGGACTAACAAAGTTTGGTGTAAAGGGGTTATGGGCTTAACAATAGTTAAAGGCTGTTTGGGCTTTTAGTTTGGTTTAGGCCGTATGTATTAAAAAGGAAATTGGGCCCAATTTGAGATAAAAAAAAGGGTTGGGTTGGCCCGATAAGTTTTCTTCGGTTTTGGCTTTGACTTTGACTGTTGACTTTTTGGGGTTGACTTTGAATTAGACTTTTTTGACTTTGACTTTGCCTTTGACTTTCACGCTTTTCCATTCCATGCTCGGTTTTTTCGGTTTTAGCTTTGTTTTTCGTTCTTTTGTCGGATATCCGTTTCCTGCACAATATAAGTAAAAACATACAAATACAATGTATTTTTGGTACGTTTTTTGTCATTTAAGTCCGGTTTTAAAGGTCAAAGGTATGTGTATTTAGGCACATACCAGAGGTATTTATAGGCTAGAGATAACTTGGAGACCAAGTTGGAGATGTATGTGGATGAATTTTGGACCAGATTCGTGAATTAAATGAATCTTCATAAAGTATGTTGTACTCATTTGTAAAACCAGCTGTTTTGGTAATATCTCAGTAGTTGGTCTTTTACACGGTTGTAGATAATTGAATTCTCTTTCCGTGGCCGCTTGAATCAACTCAATCCGAGTTCGTATGCTCCCGTTATGGCCAAAACAGTGGACATGTGTCGGGAGATCTTTATCTTGAGTTTATTTCTTCGTTTAAGCTTCTTATCTTCGTGTATTCTTTCGTTTTCTTCCACGACACATACCTAGAACATATAATACCAAATATACTTGATTAAGTATTGAAAGTTCACGAGATGATCAAATATATATAAATAACGCCGCCGAAAACATGTATAATTAAGGCGTTATCAAATCCCTCCACACTTAGCTATTGCTTGCCCTCAAGCAATTAAAGCGATAAAACAATATCATTTATCGTGACGTGGCGAAAAAAAATCATTTTAACATTAACAAGTGTTCACCAGTTTTATAACTTTTCAGGCATTGACATATAACAAAGCACCTCACATAGGGAAAGTGTTTGTTTTTGAATTCACACGAGTCACTCAAATAGGGTTTTGTATTTGTGAAGTCACTCAATTGCACATACATAATCTAGGTCGGTACCATATGCTTGTACTAGACACATAAACATGCCCGTTGTGGCGTGAGCACCTATACAGAAATCTTAAAGAGGCAAAACGTAATAATGATGAGGGTGAATAGCAGATACTTGATTCCATGTGCCAGAACTTTGCCTTATACTTCGAACTTTATTATTTTTTCATTTCTCTTTTTTTATTCTTTTTTTATAATTTTTTTTTCATTTCATA
>BQNB010010356.1:47779-84148 GCA_026074375.1 Tanacetum coccineum | reverse complement strand
CTTTAGAAAATGTAATAAGAAACCTTAACCAAAGAACCCTTAGGTCACAAGCCCAAAACCAAAGTAACTTCTTTTGTTTTATATCAACTATAGAACCTAAGAATGTGAATGAAGCGTTAGGAGATGAAAGTTGAATAGTTGCCATGCAAGAAAAAATAAATCAATCCATTGCTAACGACGTTTGGGAGTTAGTTCCATAACCTAGGAATATGACAATCGTAAGAACTAAGTGGGTATTTAAAAATAAGTTATACGAGAACGGTGTTCTTTCTCGAAATAAGGCTAGGTTAGTTACTCAAGGCTATAATCAACAAGAGAGCATCGATTATGATGAAACTTATGCTCCAGTTGCTAGACTTGAGTGTATTAGGATATTATTAGCCTATGCTTGTGCCTTAGATTTTAAACTATTCCAAATGGATGTAAAAAGTGCATTCCTGAACGGTTTTATCAAAGAGGAGGTATACGTGGCTCAACCTCCGGGATTCATTGATTTTGAGAAACCAAATAATGTTTATAAACTAAAGAAAGCTTTATATGGTGATAAACAAGCACCCAAAGCTTGGTATGATAGACTAAAAGCTTTCCTTTTCAAACATGAATATAAAACAGGAATGGTAGATAACACTCTTTTTATTAAGAAGAAAAGTCCAAATCTAATCATTGTTCAAATATATGTTGATGACATTATATTTGGTTCGACTTTTCAAGACATATGTGATGAATTTGCCAAAATCATGCATGACGAGTTCGAGATGAGCATGATGGGTGAACTTAACTTCTTCCTTGTATTACAAATAAAGCAAATGGAAGATGGTATCTTCTTTAATCAATCTAAGTATATTAAAGAAATGCTTAAGAAATTTGGTCTAGAAGATTCTAAACCAATGAAAACCCTTATGTCCTCCAATACTAAACTCATGAAAGACGAAGAGTGTGAGTCAGTAGATAGTACCAAGTATCGAGGCATGATAGGTAGTTTATTATACCTAACGACAAGTAGGCTCGATATCATGTTTAGTGTCTGCCTTTGTGCCCGCTTCCAGGAGGCTCCCAAAACCTCTCACCTTGAAGCAGTTAAGCGTATCTTCCGATACACTAAAGGCACTACGCACTTAGGATCATGGTATCCTAAAGGGACTGTCATATAAACTGTAGTATATGCCGACTCTGATCATGTGGGAGATTATGCGGACCAAAAGAGCACTAGCGGTATTTGTACGTTCGTGGGATGTTGTTTGTCATCTTGGTTCTCGAAGAAACAAACTGCTCTTGCTATATCCACTACCGAAGCCGAATACGTAAGTGCCGGAAAGGCATGTCAACAAGCACTATGGATGAAACAATCTCTCATCGACTACGACGTACGACTCGACGACGTTCCCATCATGTGTGATAACAAAGGCGCGATTGACCTTAACAAAACCCCGGTTCAACATTCCCGTATCAAACACATCAAAATACATCACCACTTTCTTTGTAATAATGTCCAGAAAGGACATATCTCAATCAAAAAAGTGTCGTCCGTCGACAATATTGCCGACATTCTCACTAAACCCCTTAAACGTGAATCGTTTAACTATCTACGTCTTGGTTTAGGAATGATGGAACAGATTCCATAAATCATATTAGTCTGCTTCTCCTTCTTATGTCTCAATTCTAGTCTGTGTTCCATTTCGTGTCGTGACAACTTGAATACTTCATCCGAAGTACTTTAAGCATCTTTAATTCGCGAAATACAAATTAAAATGTCACTCATCTTCATAAAATTTTCGTCAAAAACTAAGTCCAATATATTTGGGAAAACCAGGCTTTATGCGACCGCCATCAGCAGACTCCCATATTTTGCACTTAGTCAAAAAAAAATTCAAACCACAAAAACAAACACCCCTCTTCGTGCTGTAAGTGACGAACACGACCAAAACCACTTAAAAACTTAAAATCACCCATTAAAACTTTAATTGAAGACCAAATTAACACCTATAATCATTTACAACATCTTAAAGATCAACTATTGTAAGTCATTTCATCCATTTTCTTTCAATTTGAGCCTAGGGTTCATGATGAACACCAAAAATTGAAATTGGGGATTTTCTATTTTTCTTTCAAATTCATACAATTAGGACTACTAGGATACAATGTATAACTAATATGTTACCCGTAGACATAGGATTTGCATATATTAGTGAGTTTGTAGAAAATTTGATTTTGAACCAAAACCCTAATTTTATTTTCTAATCACACACGCTAGAAACATAATAAAATTGTGGTTATGCATTGTTAAGACAACTAAAAATGTTTTCAAACACATGCATAATTATCTCATGAACAAATTTCGAGATACATAATTCATATGTATTTTTTGACTTGTTTGAATGAGCAAAATCAAACTAAGTAGCGTTTAGATTAACTCTTAGGATTTTATTTTTAGGTCGAGTTAATCGTTACTCCACATTTGTTACATCTAGGCACACACTAGGCATGAACTCAAAATATCAACACATATATAAGATATTAAAGTGTGATTTGATTGTTTTATTTTAAGTAACAATGCTTCCAATTTCCTTACTAGATCATCAAAAGACCCGAAACTACATTTCACTCGTATCAAGTGAATTTAATCAACCCTTAAGAAACACAATTGTAAATCTTGAAAAACTGAAGGTTCCATGATCATTCATACAAACCTTAACAATGATGTGTAGAATCAAGATGCAGGAAAATAAAGACTTTATTGATGATTGAAAGAAAAACTTTTTGGTGGCCAGAAACCCTAACAATAATATTGACTAGCTATCATGTCTAATCTAATAATGATAAGAACAAAGTGTATTTATACACTAATAGGGTTTAGCCTATGGGCCTTTCTTTTGGGCTTTTGCAGGCTTTTTGCATAACAACCCATTTACATCATTAAACATTAATTAATTAACTAACTAACGAGCTATGAAATGCTATTTTTCTTCAAGACCGAGCTTTTCTTGTTAGACTGTGAAATTATGTTTCTAACACCAACCCATTTCACTTTACTTTGAGGAGGTGTATATGTATCAAAACTAAAAGGCTTTCATGCCTTTAGTAATTCTACGGGCCGGACTCGGGATTACTTGGGCTTTCACCCGATACACGTGACCGGTTAGCTTACATTTAAGAGCCCGTTTACTCATCTAGCCTATTACAACGTATATTAATTAATGACCGAGACCTAATATAATTAATGAACGAACTTCCATAGTTTGACTCAATATTTTGAGGCTAACAAAAAAGTATCAAATCGATGTCAAAGACATGACCCTCGATTTCTAGTTTACATCCCTTAATAACCTTATCAATCTCTACTAACTGCCCGCTAGCTATCTCAATCTCATATCTGAAACCTAAGTCGTAGGGCTCTAAGCCTAACAAAGGTATAAAAGGAGTAGAAACAAAACTATAGTCGGCACCATAGTCAAATAAGGTAGTGGCAAAATGATCTTTCAGAGTAAACGTACCTGTCACAATGTTCGGATCCTGGTGAGCTTCCTCCGCTCCCAACATGAATCCCCTACCCCTAGCATGGTTCCATTGGTTTCCACGACCCTAACCCTCATTATTAGCAGCAACTTGATTTTGACAATTTCCTTCCCGTTTTTGTGCTCTATTCAATCTAGGGCAAGCTGACCTGACGTGGTCGGTACTACCACACTCATAACATGCTCTAACAGTTGGGTTTCTAGCATTGACAGGATTTACATTCATCAGCACACCTCTACAATCCTTTGCCAAATGACCCAGGCGGTTATAGTTGAAGCATATGCGACAAGGCCCACCGGGTGCATGGTAAGAGTTGCAGGTGGTACACTTGGACCAAGTACCCATATTCTCTCTTCCTACAGGGTTTATAGTAGTAGCAAAAACATTCCCAGTCCTAGTCCTCTTATTTTCATCCCTACCATTCTTATCCTTGCTAGTTTCCCCCACATTTCCTCTTTTCTCAACTTTCTTAATTGATCCATTTCTCATAGCCTCATCGGTCAGTGCACCAGAAATCTCAACTGCCTTCTGCATAGTGTTTGGCTCCATTGCTGCCACCAACCCACAGATTTGTGGAGCAAGGCCATACACACACCTTTCAATCATCCTACTCTCAAGAGTTACCAAGTAAGGAACTAACCTCGCCAACTCATGAAACCTATCAGTATACGCAGCATGGCCAGCCCCGATCATGGCGTGATTCCACAACTCAGATTCCAGCTTTTGCATCTCATGACTAGGACAAAACTCTTGTATCATCATAAACTTAAAGTCATTCCATGACATACTAACAACAACTTCCTGGATTAGTGTACGAATCTGAGAGCTCCACCACATTAAAGCCTTACCCACAAATGAACCAGCAGTGTATTTCACTTTTTGGTCATTACTACAACCACTCATATCCTGTACGTTCTCCATTTTCTCAATCCAACAAGTAATAACTACAGCACCTCCCTTACCATCATATTCCTTAGGGTTACAAGCTAAGAATTCCTTATATGACCAACCTACCTGATTACCATTTACTAACACATTCCCCATGTTCTCTTGAACGTTCTCATTAACCACATTACCATTTTGATTTCCAACATTTCCTCGGTTACTAACCTGAGCTAGCATGGCGGGTAAGAAGTTCTGCAATTGCTGAGCAATGATCGTCGAGAAGTCGGGTGCACCCCCATTGGCTCCCTCTACATTCCCATTGACTCCCTTTACACCCTTATTAGCTCCCATACCTTGGTCATTTCCTTGACCATTCAAATCCTCAACACGCTCATCATTACCTTCCCTAGGTCTTCTACCCCTTCCACCTATACCAACCCGGTCACCCGTTCCCCCTCCTAGTGATTTAGCAGCAGGCCGACCAACACTTCGGGTCCTCATTCTTGGCGGCATTATCTATACGAGGGAGAACATGGGCAATGTTAGGTAAGTGGGAAGACTCGCACATATATATATAGAATATCTTACTATATATAACCAAATATACACGTAACTCCACCCTACAGTGTCAACATCGATTTGTGTGAACAACAATATTAAGTATGAGTGAGTTGTGATACACTTATAACTACGTTAGCCACCATACTTATATTCGCATCCTTTCCCATTCATATTCAATATTGAGCCCATCCGTTTCAATGACTGACATAACTAAGGCACCAAACCGCGAACACACAAAGGCACACAGAAGCGGAACACTGCGCACACAGATCCTATACGCAACTAGACTACGGATCTTAGGTTATAGTCTAGGCCAAACCACCTAGTTCTCTATAACCTTGGCTCTGATTACCAATCTGTCACACCCCGACTATGGCGGAAACTCAGGAATGCAACATAATGATCAATCATAACACAAGATATAAAATAGAGAAAACTACATTGCATAAACTCCAAGAGCTATGAAGACCATTAACCTTGAACAAACTCAAGTGATGTCCCAAATCGCAACTGAAATCTAAAATCTCTTACAATTATTCATATGCCCACATATGGGACCATAATCCCAACTTAATCTAAAACATCCGAAACTAAAATCAAACAACAAGCAAGCAAGACTTCAAATGAAATTCCACACGAGATACTTCTAATTCTGTTATCAATCACCAAACTACTCTTCTTTTACTTCACCTGAAAATGATACTCGAAAACGTCAACAATAATGTTGGTGAGCTCATAGGTTTGACCTTAAACCCAAAAGTTGTGTCAATATTTCAACAGTGGACAATAATGCTATATGACATTGAATATATGGAAACAACCTTAACATCACCGCTAATCAATAACCATATGTCACTTACGCACCTAAAGGGCCTACCAGCTGGAGCACTAAAATTAGGATAGGACCACACACAAACCTGGGTTGGCGTACCCATCCACTCCAATAATCACACAAATACTAGGTAGACGTTCCCATCTGATCCAATAATATCACAAATACTGGGTAGGCATACCCATCCGATCCAAACAATCATACAACACATAATATTCACATAGCAGTCATAAGCACATATATTGTCCCAAAAACAAAACCACATTTCGTACAGATCAATTCAAAACATTTTAAAACACATTTGAGTATCATTTTCCACCAACAAAAAAACTAGTAAAAAGTGGGGCTACGAGAACTCACCTCAAGCAAGTCTTTAGCAACCAACTCTTAATCACACAAGCAAATGCAACGACGCCCGCACACGACCTAGTCTAGTTAATGTCTCAATTTAATCATTCAATTCCAAAACAGTCTTCACGTTTGATACATAGAGTTTAGACGCGTTGTACAATTACCCAAAACAATTTAGTGGTGTGATGGATCGAACCTTGACGATGGCAATCCTACTACGCTTCAACTTCTTAAACTCTCTTTCCAAAATTTCTACAGGCTCTTCCACAAAATTTAACTTAACATCAACTCGAATCTCATCCAAAGGCACTTGCAGTGTTGGATCAGCCAAACACTTCTTAAGGTTTGACACGTGAAACGTGTCATGAAGACCATTCAATTCCTCAGGCAATTCTAATCGATATGCCACAAGGCCTACTTTCTCAGTAATCTTAAACGGTCCAACAAACCTAGGTGCTAACTTCTCTTTCTTCCCAAAGCGTACTACACCTTTCCAAGGTGACACTTTGAGCAAGACATAGTCACCTATACACTTATATCTGTGGCTTCCCCTTTTATCAGCATAACTCGTTTCTGGACGTTCACCACGCAGCCTTAAGTCTATCCTTAATCTACAAGATCTTCTCAGTAGTCTCTTGCACTAACTCAGGTCCTATCAACTGACATTCTCCAACCTCAGCCCACATAATTGGGGAACGACACTTTCTACCATATAATGCCTCAAACGGAGCACATCTCACTACTTGAATGGATACTTTTTGGTTATATGAAAACTCAACCAACAAAAGATGAACATCCCAACTTCTTCCGAAATCCAAGATACACGCTCTAAGCATGTCTTACAAAGTCTGAATAGTACGCTTACTCTGACCATCGGTCTGAGGGTGATAAGCCGTACTCATATATAAACGAGTCCCTAGTGCCTCTTGCATTGACTGCCAAAACCTCGATGTGAAATGACTATCACGATCTGATTTATCAGATCGCACACCTTGTCTAGCAACTATCTCATTTAAATACAATCTAGCTAACCTTTCCATCTTATAATCCTCACGCATAGGTAGGAAATGAGCAGACTTAGTTAATCGATCCACAATGACCCAGATTATGTCATGTCCACTACTAGTCCTAAGCAACTTAGTCACAAAATCTATAGCTATCTCTTCCCATTTCTATACAGGAATCTCAGGTTGCTAGAGCAAGCCATATGGCTTTTGATGCTCAGCCTTAACCTTTAGACAAGTCAAACACTTACTAACATATTCAGCTATATCCTTTTTCATTCCAGGCCACCAATACCTATCTCTCAAATCATAATACATCTTATTAGCCCATGGGTGTACAGAGTACTTTGAATTATAAGCCTCGTCCATTATCAGGGTTCTCACCTCACCCTTCAAAGGTACCTATATTCGATCCAGGTAGTACAAAGTTCCATCACTTCTCTGTTCTATCATCTCATCTAAACCTTTCTGCAATCCTGCAAACTCATCCACAACCTCCTTATAAGCCGCCAGTATCCCATCCTTGATACTCGACTAAAGGATCATATTCATAGCTCTAACTCTCTTAGGCTTTGCTCTTTCCTTCCTACTTAGGGCATCAGCCACCACATTCTCCTTACCAGGATGGTAGCGAATTTCACAGTCATAATCACTAAACAACTCTATCCAGCGACGCTGTTGCATATTCAACTCTTTCTGACTGATAGATATACTGAAAGGACTCATTATGATCCGTTATAGTTGACACTCTTTGTCGTACAGATAATGTCTCCAGATTCTTAAGTGCAAATCACAACCACATCCTAGCTCTAAATCATGGGTGGTATAAATTCTTCACATGAATTTAAATACTGCCTAGACGCATGGCTACACTTTACTTTTTGCATTAACACAAACCTAGTCCTATCCCAGACGCATATATTATTCACAAAGTCTCCTGTCCATCGGGGAGAGCTTAGTACATGCGCATTATACATCTTTCCTTCAAGGCTGAAATACCTAATTCATGTTCCTTACCCCAATCGAAAGTATTACTCTTCTGAGTGAAGATAGTAAGAGGCTTAGCTATCTCAGAAAAGTTCTCAATGAACCTACGGTAATACCCAGCCAATCCTAAGAACGAACAAACCTCAGTCAGAGTTCTAGGGCTTTTCCAATTCTTAACAGCTTCAATCTTACTAGGGTCCATATGAATTAACCGTTACCATTTAATCACATGCCAAGAAACTTATTTCTCTTTTAATACCAGGAAATTCACACTTAGAAAAAACTGAGCATACAAATTTCTCCTTTTGAGCAAGGTTCCACAAGACTAACCTTAAGTGCTCTACATGCTCCTCTTGAGTCTTAGAGTAGATTAAGATATCGTCTATAAACACTATCATAAACTTATCAAGATACAGCATACAAACTCTATTCATCAAATCCATAAATATTGTTGGTGCATTAGTCAGACCAAAAGGGGCATTATAGTGAACTCAATAAGTCCATAACGAGTTTTTAAATGCAGTCTTTGCTATGTCTCCTCATGCACTCTAGTTGATGTATCTAGACTAAGATCTATCTTCGAGAAAAATTTCGACCCTTGTAGTTGTTCAAATAGATCATCAATTTCTAGGAAGTGGAATATTACAGATTTTTAACAGTCAACTAGTTTATTTCTCTTGGCAAATTATTTCAGCCTTATAAATTAGACAACACGTATACCTATAATATATCAAAACTTCCATGCCTAACAAGGTATCAAATCGCTGTCAAAGACATGGACCCTCTTTTTTATTTTACGACCATAATAACCTTATCATCTCTACTAGTGCCCGCTAGCTATCTCAATATCATATCTGAAACCTAAGTCACTAGGATCTAAGCCTAACAGAGGTATAAAAGTAGTTGAAACAAATACTATAGTCGGCTTCTTAGTCAAAATAAGGTAGTGGCAAATGATATTTCAAAGTAAACGTACCCGTCGGTTTTTTTTTTTTCCAAAAGTTGGATTACTGGCGTGCTTACTCTGCTCCCACATGGATTGCCCACCCCTGCCTAGTTCCCTTGGTTCCACGGACACCTGACTATCGTTACTTAGCTGCAACATGAATTTGGTTCGTTTTACTTTTCCCCCCTTCCAGTTTTTATGCTCTATTAATTAGGCAAGCTGACCTGACGTGGTCAGTTACTACTACTCTCATAACATGCTCTTGCACAGTTGGGTTTTAGCATTGACTGGAGTTCACTTTCCTCAGCATACACCTTACTAATCTTTACCAAATGACCCAGGAGGTTATAGTTGAAGCATATGCGACAAGGCCCACCGGGTGCATGGTAAGAGTTGCTGGTGGTACACTTAGACCAAGTACCCTTTTTCTCTCTTCCTACAGGTTTACAGGAGTAGCAAAAACATTCCTGTCTAGTCCTCTTATTTTCATCCCTACCATTCTTATCCTTGCTAGTTTCCCCTACATTTCCTCTTTTCTCAACTTTCTTAATTGATCCATTTCTCATAGCATCATCGGTCAGTGCACCAGAAATCTCAACTACCTTCTGCATAGTCTTTGGCTCCATTGCTGCCACCGTCCCACAGATTTATGGAGCAAGGCCATACACATACCTTTCAATCATCCTACTCTCAGGAGTTACCAAGTGAGGAACTAACCTCGCCAACTCATGAAACATATCAGTATACGCAGCATGGCCAGCCCCGACCATGGCATGATTCCACAACTCAGATTCCAACTTTTGCATCTCATGACTAGGACAAAACTCTTGTATCATCATAAACTTAAGTCATTCCATGACAATACTAAACAACAACTTCCCGGTTAGTGTGCGAATCTAGAGAGTTCCACAACGTTAACGCCTACCCAACAATGAACCACGCAGGTGTTTTCAACTTTTTGGTCATTACTACAACCACTCATATCCTGTACGTTCTCCATTTTCTCAATCCAACAAGTAAGAACTACAGCACCTCCCTTACCATCATATTCCTTAGGGTTACAAGCTAAGAACTCCTTATATGAACAACCTACCCGGTTGCCATTTACTAACACATTCCCCATGTTCTCTTGAACGTTTATTTATCCACTTAACCATTCTGATTTCCACATTTTCCTGGTTACTAACCTGAGCTATCTTGCAGTAAGAGTTTCTGTAATTGCTGGGCAACATGATCGTCGAGAAGTAGTGCACCACTATTGGTCCTTTACATTTCCCATTGACACCATCTACACCCATTTAACTCCTATATCTAAGTTCATCTTCTCTTGACCATTCAATTCAACACGGCTTACCATTACTTCCTCGGGGTCTTCTACCCTTCCACTCTACCAAACCCGTTCACTGTTCCCCTCCTTTGATTTGGCAGCAGGCCCGCCAGCACTTCGGGTCCTCATTCTTGGAGCATTATCTATCTGAGGGAGACCTGGCAATGTTAGGTAAGTGGGAAGACTCGCACATATATATAGAATATCTTACTATATATAACCAGATATACATGTAACTCCACCCTACAATGTCAACATTGATTTGTGTGAACAACAATATCAAGTATGAGTTAGTTATGATACACTTATAACTACGTTAGCCACCGTACTTATATTCGTATCCTTTCCCATTCATATTCAATATTGAGCCCATCTATTTTAATGACTGACATAACTAAGGCACCAAACTGCGAACATACAGAAGCGGAACACCGCGTACATAGATCTTATACGCAACTAGACGACGGATCTTAGGTTATAGTCTAGGCCAAACCACCTAGTTCTCTATAACCTTGGCTCTGATACCAATTTGTCACACCCTGAAAATGGCAGAAACTCAGGAATGCAATATAATGATCAATCATAACATAAGATACAAAATAGAGAAAACTACATTGCGAAACTTATGTACTATGAAGGCCATCAACATTGAACAACCAAGTGATTTCCCAAACTCGCAACTAAAAATCCAAAATTCTCTTACATTATTCATATGCCTAACACAAGGGACCATAATCCAAACTTAATCTAAAACATCCGAAACTAAAATCAAACAACAAGCAAGGAAGACTTCAAATGAAATTCCACACGGGATACTTCTAAGTCTGCTATCAATCACCAAACTACTCTTCTTTTACTTCACCTGAAAATGATACTCGAAAACGTCAACAATAATGTTGGTGAGCTCGTAGGTTGACTTATAAAAACACAAATGCTTTGTCAATATTTCAACAGTAGACAAATAGTGCTATATGAACAGTCGAATATAGGCAAACAACCTTAGATCACCGCCTAATAAGAACATAGGTTCACTTGCGCACCTAAGGCCTACCAGCTGGAGCACTAAAATTAGGGCAGGACCACACACAAACCAAGGTAGGCGTACCCATCCACTCCAATAATCACACAAATACTGGGTAGGCGTACCCATCCGATCCAAACAATCATACAACACATAATATTCACATAGCAGTCATAAGCACATATTTGTCCCAAATACCAAAATCACATTTGCACAGATCAATTCAAAAACTTTTTAAACACAATTTGAGTATCCATTTCTCCCTCAACCAGGAAAAACCAGTAAAAGTGGGGCTTTGAGAACTCACCTTAAGAAAAGTCTTTAGCAAACAAATTTAATCAATAAGCAATGCAACGACGCCGCACAGACCTAGTCCAGTTAATGTCTCAATTTAATCATCCAATTCCAAAACAATCTTTACGTTTGATGCATAGAGTTTAGACGCGTTGTACATTGTTTTTACCCAAACAATTTAGTGGTGTGAGGTTGGACGATTAACCTCCAAATATACAATCTCATTCCTCGATAATACATACTTTATACTATTTAGCGTAATAGATTAAGATAATATAATTAAATAATTTATAATTATTAATTATAATTATATCTCAAACAGTCATTCGGTAAACCTTAGACACTTCAAAATAATCATTATTATACGGTTGAAAATGAAACGTTTACTCATAATAAACACATTAGAGAAGTTTCGAGAAAAAATATATTTTTCGTCTTTTAGTGAATTTATTAAATAAATAAAATAATTAAATAATATTTTATTATTTAAAAATCAAGAATCATGTTTTTAGGAAAATTTCTAAGTATAAACTTTTTACGAAATTTCGACATGACCCGTACGTTTACACAACGTTTTCCAAGGTTTCAAACCTTATTTTTATCAATTTTCACAAATTCGACACTTTTCGACAAAATTCCAAAATCTCAATCTTTAATGCTTACCAACACTTTTTCTCCAAAATATCATTCAACATCACTTCGTAAATATATTTCCACTTTCAAAAGTCCGTCAAAATTCTCATAACTACTAAATATCGCTTATTGGGCCTCAAGGCCCAACAAGGGTCCATTAGGACATTTATAAGTCCAAAGTATAATTCAAGTCCAAAACCAAAGTCCGTTTACATATATAAGTATATACTTATATGTAAAAATAATCCGGACCACAATAAGCCCTCCCATTAAGCCGCGACTCAAATAGACTTATTGGGTCGTGAGTCCATAAACTCCAAAATACGTATATTAAGCTTGAAAATAAGCTAATAAGCTACGTATCGCATTTGGTTACTACCATAAGCCTCAAAAATAGTCCACAACATACGTCATAACACAAAAATAATCAAAATCACTTTCCTAGTGATTTTGGGAAGTGGTTCGTGGCATATAAGCCAAAAATAAGCCAAGAAATAGCTTAAAAATAAACCTGAATAAGCTATACAAGCTACTATAAAAAATAAGCATTCTAGCATCATATATTATTCAACCATCACAACCACAACATCAGAACTACAAAAACCCTCTTTTTCCTTTTTATTTCACACGAACCAAACACCCCTTTTTCTTTCGTTTCGCTTCCAAAAATCAATTTTCACAATGATCAACTTGTACAACTAACATCTATGCATCAAAATAAACCCAAAAGGAAAAACAAAATTTAAATTTGAAAACTTACAAGAAAATCTTCAAATTTGTAGATTTCGACACGAACCGGACAACCCAAACGTTGTTTAAATGAATACCCAAACACTAGAATCAATCCTAAATATTTATGTCTTCATGTTTTCTTGATCAAAGTTCAAAAATTATAAGAGTGTGTGTGTGTGTGGTTCGGACGTGGAGAGAGCACACACCAAGGTGTTTTTTTTTGAAATGATAAGGATTATGAGAAATGGTTTCTAGTAAATGGAATATAAGTGTACACCTTGGGACACATTAGCTAAAATTAATCCTTATTGTCCCCTACACTTACCCATAACCGGTTAAGGGATCCAAGGTGGTCTCGGGCCTTTCTTTTCGTATCGAAATCACTTAAAAGCTCGCAAAACTCAACCGTAAAATTTACCAAAAAGTTAATTAGCATTTTTATTCACTTTAAAAATACTTTTCTATTAACCTAGAGTATTTACACGACATATTTTCACTTTACACCCTTCAAAACTCATTTGGACATTAACGGACGTGTCAGACTCGTTTTTCGGCATTTCTCAAAATTCACGGGTCAAACCACCCGAAATACACATAACACAATAATACATTTCCAAAGGGATTATTAATCACGATAAACCTCAAATCATCACATATCTCATAAAATCACCACCGTCAACACAGTACAAAAATCTGAATAAACTGACAAAAGTCAAATAGTCAAAGGACTATAAATGAAATATTCAGAACACTAAAAAGGCAGAGGTTACACGTTTCCTCTACTGTTACAGACCTTTTGGCTTTAGAACCTTTGGTTGAAGCTTTACATCTAGAGGTTTCCTTGGTGGTGGATGTCTTCTTAGATGACTCTGACTCTTTGGTTCTTCTCCTTTTAGTCTTCTTACCCTGGTTTGGTCTAGCAGAATTATCTTCATCCTCATCACCATACGGCCTTTTTTATTGCATGGGTGATTCAGCAACACCTTTATCCATGACTTCTTCATCCGTAATCAGTTCTTTCATAAGAGCATGATACAACGCTTGGTTTGTTGAATGTGTGTTAAAAGACTTAAAATCATTCATGGATTAAAAAGAGCAAGTTTTAGATCATACTCATTAAGTGCAGTCTTATCAGTTGACTTAATTATATACTTGGTCATCTTTTGCTTATCTGCTTGTTCCTTCTTGACCTTAAGGATCTCTGAAGTAATCTTTGTAGGTTCTTGTTCCTGATTAATTGATTGCTTCTTTGATTGTTGTTGAATAAGAGCGGATGTATGTTTTTGAAGCACCTTGTGTAGTGTATCTCCTAAGCTTGATCCCAGATATTCATTTACCACAACTGTAACTTGAGACCTTATTGTAGCAAGAATTTTTGCAAAGTGATCAATTTTATTGAGCTTAGTGACATCCTTTTCTAAATCTGGAACTCTTAATTAAACATCATTAAATGCAGTAGTTGTGATTGTATTAGTGGATAATGAGGCCCAAGCCCGGTTTGTGGGTTTTGGGTATTAGGGTTTTACTATTATAAATAATGGTCATTAATAAGATTATATCTATAGTTTTTAGGTATTAGGGTTTTACCATTATAAATAATGACCATTATTTATAATGGTAAAACCCTAATACCCAAAACCCATAAACCGGGCTTGGGCCTAATTATCCACTAATAGATTGTTGGTGTTTCTGGAACTACGATTGTGAAAGTTGGAGCTTCGGTGGTGATTGGTGGAGTAGGGATTGGTGTTGATAGGTGTTGTAGTACATGAGTGATGGTAGATGTAACAAGAGAAACTATTATGTTTTCAGGAATTGATGGAAGAATTGAAGGCTTGGGGATCACTGAAACTGGTATAGTGAGTATTGAAGGAGACTGGATATGTGGTACTTCAGATTAGATTTGAATATCCAACAAAGAGTTAATCTCAGCATATGCAGTATCCTTAAGATTTCCATCTGTAGATTTATCAGAAGAAAGGTTAAGAAATTGATTACCGAAACCTAAAGATACCGATAAGCTGGAGCTTGATGGTGGAAATTCAGCTTTCTTGATATCATCCTTTACTTCTTCTGTCTTTTTAGCATCTGCCTTTGTCGTATCAGAAATTCCTTCATCACCTTTCTCAGATTCATATTCTGCAACTTTAGCATCTATCATCTCTTCATCCTCAGTTTCATTCACTTTTTTATCACCATGTATGACCTCATCATCAGTTTCTTCATCATCTTCTTGTGCACATTCTTTACTATGTACAAATTCATCGTCAGTTTCTTCATCGTCAGTCTTTTTAAAATCGATACTTTTATCATCATCAGCATCATCATCGTCTTTCTTTTCTTCATCCTCAATAGTAGATTCCCAAGGGATGTTTTCATCATTACCTTGATCTACTTCACAGTAATCACTTTCATTTTCTGATCCTCAGTCAAGTGTGTCATCAGCTTTGGCATCATAAATGTCTTTTTCCTTTTCTGGAACCCCTGGTTTAGTACCAGTTCCTTCACTCGAGGGAGAGAAGACAACTGTAGACTCACCGGGAACCCGTATTTTACTAACAGTTCCTTCACTTGAGCCTCTAGTATTTGGCTGTCTTCTGCTGATCTTCTTACTTTCCTAAATTGCTTGCACAGTGTCTGCAGCTAATAGTTTATCTGCTGAAGGTTGTAGAACAACTTTGAGCTTTAAAATTTATCAGCTGGTTTCTTCTTTAGGACACTTGGAGGCTCTTGAATTACTACACTTCTTGTGCTCCTACTGCCAATTTGTCTCTTAGCAGGTTCAGGATCAGATTCTTCAGACACTTCAACAATTTCCTTAGGAGTATCTGCAATCTTCTTCCCTTGCGACCCTTTACCTCTGCTCTTTTTAGGAGGTATTAAGCCAGTGGAGTATTTTATGAAAATTTGGTATCATTCTGATTGCTTTATCTTCTCTGTCAGCATAGTCTCGGGAATGGGAAGTCCATATTCCTAAAAGTCTTCACCAATTCTGACGAATTTCAGTCTGTTTACGACACCATCATCTTTAATTGTATAGGTGTGCAGGTTCTTTAGCTTGACAAGGGATTGGTGTTTAGAGAGGAAGTGATTGATGATGATTTTGGTAAACCTGGGGTAAGGCATGATTTCACGCCTGCCTTTCTTCAGCTGCCTGTTGTCGATTTAGAAAGCAAAGTCTTCCCAAATCAATTCAGGGTAGTCAGCATTTTCCCTGTAGAACATACCCCATAGGATGTCAATCCTGGATTTCCTCAGCCTGTCATTGCTTGTAGATTTACCAGAAAGGCACTTGTTAATGATAGCATCCAGAGTTCTCCACGGTTGATGCATGTGGTCCACAAACATGCTAGGGTGCTTTTACAGTGGACCTTTGTAACCAAGATCAATGAGGAAGGTAAGAGTAGACTCATCATCTGGACCCAAGCACTTCTTGTTAGCAAGATAAAACTCATAGGAGTTTGTGCCTGTGACTTTCTTAACGGTGTACCAGAACTGCTGCATAAAGATTTCAGGGACTTCAGTAGAGATGGTAAATGCCTTGAAGCAGGTAGAGTTCTTGACGACATTGATGATAACTTGAAAAGTTTCTTCCTTTTGTGGCACAGTGGGTTCCAGTCTTACGTTGGTAGTGCATATCTTGACTCTTTCATTAGTAGGAACCCATTTTTCATCATGAGCAGTCACTTGTCGAATTTATTCTTGATTCATGCATCTGCTTAAGAATTACCCAATATAGTTTTATATACATAACAGATATATTTTATTGATTAGGTTGATTATCCTTGATTATTTGATTGAATTAGATAAATACTGAGATTAGGTTTCATGCAATTATGTCTGTATTAACACACTATTTGAATTAAGTTAACTAAGGTTAAAGTCAACTAACTAAGTCAATTAACAAATCAAAGACAAACTAAGTCAAACATTCAATCATAGTTCAATTAATACATAGACAATCATGACATAGGATGCAATATAACATAACAGATATGTTTCACACAAATTTTTGAAATTTTTTGGCAGAGTTTCTTTTCATAAAAATGACATATTTCGCATGGAATATTACACCTATCATGTTTCGCAAAAGACATACATATTTCGCACATAATGACATGAACATATTTCGCACAGATCATTATCAAACATATATCGCATGAGCATGTTACTACATAGTTCGCACCATTCATCCTGACATGTTTCACACGAGGTTACAAAACATGTTTCGCACAACTGAAAACCATCTATCTTAGATTTTAACAATCATAAGCATCTAAGATACAATCACAAACCTTACATATCAATCAAGAACATCACAGAAATCATAATCACAATATTTAAGCAACCTTTTTGAGCTCAAAACGATAAATTCAAATACATTCCTAGGAAAGATACATGGCAATCAAGACAAAGAACATCTATGAGGCAAATATCATGCATTAAGGGACCAAAAATAGTTAACCAACACATTTAGCATATCACCTAAGCATACATACAACCTTTTAAAATGATTTCGAGCCTAGGACATAACATTTTCAAGCAAACGAGATCCTAAGAAATAAAAACATTTTACAAAAGGAATAAGAATGTAACAATGATGCTTCTTAATACAAACCCACAAATCATCATCCAAAACTTACATATTTTGCACCATTCAACTCACAAGAATCGAACTAACTCTCAAATGATTAGGCATTATCAAAAACTGTTTTACACTAGTACTAAGCGCATCCTAATGAACAAAACCCCTCCACTAGTTTGAAGAAATCTCAACTTTTATTTTCAAGAACCCTAATTCGAATTTCTAAGGATTTCGAGAGCAAAAAGGAGTTTTAATCCAATTCCTTTTGAGAAAATGTTGTTAAAGAGGACAAAAACATGTTAGAATAATTACCTTCTTGATTAAACAATTTTTGATTTCTTGTTATGTGGCATACAAAATATGACAAGAGGGTGAGTGGGTATTATAAGTTTTGAATTTGTGAGAAATATGTTGAGTGAGGAATGTGTTAACCGGCCCTAGTTCTGACAATGGAAAGATTAGTCCCTCAACTTTGCACTTCCTCCTAGAACACATTTAAACTTAATATCTAGTTATGAAGGTTTTATAAAGGTTATAACAAATAACATCTTAAGCCTTTTTGAGTTAAAATTATATTAACTCCCCTTTAAAAGATGATCCGTTATTGTTTAAAAACTTTTTTATTTTATTCCGAGATGACTTTTGAAAGATATTGAACATTTCTCCCCCCTCAAATAATGTCTTGTTTTGTGTTTAAAGAGCTATAGACATTGTTTGAGTGATAGAAAATTCTTTTAAAAATCTTTTCTGATGGTAAAACTGATATGAGTACTTAATTTTAAAAGTCAACACCAATAAAACAAGATTTCTCTTATTTCACATAAATAAATGCACTGACATGTACACTTATTTAATAGATAGCACGGGTTGTGTAGCAAAGTATACACAAACCTTTGTATGAATATGAAGTAATTCATACCAGAGAAAAATTAATTTCCCATTGAGAGGACAAGTTTTCTTTTTGCCGAAATACTTGCCTTTAGAATGAAGAACGGGTTGCTGTTTGAAATAACAACAAGCCAATGACATGTTTTGAAAACATTTAGAACTTCTGCTCTAACTTTATTTACAGATCCGTGTTATTATTGAATAACATTTCTAAAGCCGTAAATATTATCGATTCCAAAACACATGTCATGAATACCTATTGTTTTATTTTCTGATTTCATATTTCTGTATTTGATTTTCTGGTTTTATATTTTTCTATTTTGTTTTTGTAAAATTTATATAAAGTGAAAAATATTTTGAGTTTTTTATATTTTCTTATTTATATATGATACAGAGGATATATGAAGAGTTTCCACCGTTACTCTTCCTCTTCTTCTGTCAGACATTTCAAAGTCTTAGGAGAAATGCTTTTCATTTCAAGTTTGTCAATAAGAAATGCAAGTATTTCTCGTCCCAAAGATTTGGTGAAAATGTTTGCCAGCTGATAATATGTTCTGACAAAGTACAGCTCAACCACCCTATTTTCCACTTGTTCCTTGATGAAGTGATATCTGATGTCGATATGCTTTGATATTGAGTGTTGGACGTTGTTACAGCATAACACTATAGCACTTTTGTTATCACATTATAGAGGAATTTTGTTGAATACAAATCCATAGTTTGTCAGTTGTGATCGCATCCAAAGTATTTGAGTACAACATCCGGATAAGGCAATATATTCAACTTCTGTACTGAATATGGCTGTGCTTTTTTACTTTTTCGACGACCAACTCACTTATCTGTCCCCTAAGAGCTGCATACTTCTAGATGTACTTCTTCTAGTATCTTGGCAACCAGCATGATCCGCATTTGCATAAGCTGTTAGTGCAATGCGGGAATCCTTTGAATACTACGAACATATATTAATGGTTCCTCTTATGTATCAAAAGATTCACTTAACAATATGTAAGTGCTTTTCGGTAGGCTTGGCATGATATCGGGCGCACATGCACACAACAAATATAAGGTCTGGTCTACTAGATGTGAGATACATAAGGGTGCCAATCATTCTACGATAGTGTGTAAGATCAACGGCTTTCCCTTGTGGATCTTCATCCAGTTTAGATTTCTCTACAATTGGAGTATCTATTGGGTCGCATGTTTCCATACCATACTTTATAAGTGATTCAAGAGCAAATTTGGATTGGTTTAAAAGATGCATGTGGGACTTTGGGAAATTTGAAGTCCAAGAAATAATGATAGTTTACCCATCAACGACATCTTGAATTTTGAACACATAACTTCAAAAAAATGTTTCACAAAGGTTAGGTTTAGGTAAGGCGAATATAATGTCATCTACATAGATTTGTACCAATAAGATATCTTTGTCTTCTCTCCTGATGAACAATATAGGATCAACTGTTCCTTTAGAGAACTTCTAGGAGAGTAGAAATGATGAGAGCAAATCATACCAAGCATGTGGAGCTTGCTTCAACCCGTAAAGGGCTTTCTTCAGTTTGTATACATGTTTAAGATTCTCTGGATCTACAAACCCGTCTGGTTGACTGACATAGACCTCCTCACGTAGTATTCCGTTCAAGAACGCGGTCTTCACATCCATTTGATAGATGATCAAGTTCATGTGAGCGACAAACGCAATAAAGATACGGATGGCCACAAGTCGTAAAACTAGAGCAAAAGATTCTTTAAAGTCTATGCCTTCTTCTTGATGATATCCCATCGCTACCAACCTAGCCTTGTTTTTCAACACATCTCCCAGTTCGTCTAATTTAACCTTGTATATCTACTTCAAGGTAATAATTATAACACAATCCGGACAAGGTACAATTTCCTAAACTTCAAGACGTTCAAACTCATTGAGTTTTTCTTGCATGGCTTCAATCCAACATGATTTCGTCAATGCTTCTTTATAAATCTTTGGTTAAACTGAAGAAAGGAAAGCATCAAAGTAACAGAACATGGGTTCAGTTTGTAGTTGATGTCTAGTGGAAACAAGTCTAGAAGGATCGCCAATTACATTATCAATCGGATGATCTTTGGTCCATTTATTGATATGTTCAAGTGGTTGATTTACTAAGTGCACATTATTTGGAATAACAACCCGAGAAGAAGATTCTTTAGAACTTGGTTCTAGAATTGGAAGACCAAAGTAGGGATCATTATCCATGTGTGCAACTTCCATATCATGCTCTCGTTTTTCAACACCGAGAGGATTAAATTGAGATGGTGATTCTTGAGGAGTTTGTGAAGTACTTGGTGATAGTGTATCTTGATCAACGGAGGTTAAGGAATGTGTAATGGTTGAAATAGCAGATTCTGGAGCAGCAACTTCAGGAACTAGATGATCAACACTTGGTGGAAGATTGAAGTATTCATCAAACAACAGTTGAAACAGTGTATCCTAGTCATTCCTTATTGGTGGCACAAAAGGTATTAGAGAAGGAGGATTAGGAACGAGTTCTGAATAGAGTGTTCAAGGAGTCATTTCATGAAGTGCAGGCCCTGAACTGCTTTGTTTAGAAGCCATCGCTGTCAGATCATCAAAGTCAACATGTATTGTTTCCATAATTCGTCTGGTATGTCTGTTGTATATCTGGTAAGCTTTCTTTGCAGGAGCATATCCAATGAAAATACCAACATTAGATTTATCTTCTAGCTTGCCCAGATCTTCGTTGTCATTAGTTGGATAATATAGTGCACCAAATACATAAAGATAGGATAGATCTGGTTTTCTGTCATGCACTTATATGGCATTTTTCTGTGACGAAGACGTATTAGGGAACGGTTCTAGGTGAAACAACCTGTGGCAAGTGCAAGTGCCTTTTTTCTTTATTTTTGGCCCTTAAACAGGATTATGGTGCTTTAGCGCATAAAATAACAATGGTGCGAGTAAACCTATAATATTAGATACGCTCAGTTTTGATTGACAAACTCGGTTCCATTATCTGTGCGAATGTTCCTAACACTTGCATTTAGACGAACTTGTATCATTTTCAAAATTTTGATGATGAACTCGGGAGCTTCATCTTTCGATCTTAAGAGCTTAACCCATGTAAACTGAGAATAATCATCAACAATTACTAGAATATACTTCTTCCCATTAATACTTTTGACATGCATTGGCTTACAAAGATCCATATGCAACAGATAGAGTTTCTCTTGGTTGGTGTCTTCAGATTTTGGTTTATGAGAGTGTTTCTTGCTTTTTCCTAATGAAAATGCAGAACATAAGTGATCTTTTTTAAATTTTAGTTTGGGGAGACCTCTAACAAGACCTTGTTTAGCTAGTTGATTAATGGTGCCAAAGTTCATGTGAGACAAACGTCGGTGCCATAACCAAGACTTAGTAGTAGAAGCCTTTGACAAAAGACAAATTGGAGAAGACTTTATCATATCGCCAATAGACAATGTATATGATGTGCTGTCATGTAGGATTAATTTATTGATTACCAAGTTTTAAATTTATATTTAGTTGACTTATCCTAAAACAACACTTTAATGGGCAGTGTACCCGATCAAGTGGAGTTTCGTGGTAAGTAGGGTGTCAAACACTAAGAACGAGGTCGTTAACCTTATATTCTATCATTATTATAATTGATTTTAAATATAATTACTTGTTAAACCTATATTAAGCTTAGTTCTAATGATAATGGGGGGTTTTCAGCCTGAGAGACTGGCACATGTTTTATGGTGACAATAATCAATTCAAAACACAATAAACATGCAAGAAAACAATCATAAGATAAAAGAGCGGTACAAGCCAAATGATAGAAAACTGTATTAGCTATATTAAATCCGATTAAATGATGGTTTGTTTGTTTAGTGCAATGATTACTTATCTCGAAGCGGCATATCATTCTTAAGGCGGGACATCATCCTAAGACCTAGACACGTTGAATCCTGTCACAATTAACGTATTCGCATAAAGTATCATTTTAGTTCAATTATTATCTATCTAGGGATTAAAGCAATGGTGATCTTCTTAAACCCTAGCCCATCAGGACTTTACCCACTTACTGTTTGACGGTATTTTATATGCTGGTAGTTCACTGTTCAAGTCTTTATCAATTAATTAAGAACATACTTGTTGAAACATACGCACCTGCCGGTCTAACTAAGCTCATAATTTAAAGATAAAGATAGAACATTATTTGTGATCCTATTGGTCCACTAATATAAAAAGCAATATGGAGAGCTATCCCAGTATCTAGTTTACTTGTTAGGCATAACTAGACCCAGTTGAATGATAGGTCACATATTCAAACACGTAGACAAGTATTGGGTGATAAACATAAATTAAACTTTCAACGATAAATTAAGAAATCGAGTTAAAACAAACCAAACATTAAATCTTCATTAAGATGGCTAAAACCCGGGGGTATTAGCCCATAACCATTGTAATTATACGACGTATTAGATCTTGTTTCCTTCGTGGTCTTTTGTGAAGTGCAGGCACAGATACGTCGTATCTTCCTTGATGGATACGGCGTATTGGGTATCAGAACAGTAATCTTCAAATATCTTCATTTAAGCTCCAGAATGCGTGTCTTTTTGCTAATCTTTACCAAGTACTCCATAATTACTGCATTTCTCAAATACAAATGATTAAGTAACAATTCTATGCAATAATTATATAAAATGGGTTATTTTCATGGGATACATGATGCTATAAAAGTGACGTTATTTGATATCATCAATATACAAACGCCTTGATCATAGAAATGACAAAGACAACCTAAGTTGGCGTTCCCATAACGGTTAACTTCCCAATCATCCTAAACTTTACATACTTTTACAAAAGTGTTGATATCGGCCACTTTATACAAAACTATACATGGTTGATTTTTACCCTCATATCAATGAATAATCGATCCTTCTAAGTATTTCATCGGTTTAAGTTTAGCGAACCGACTATCAATTATCCTCCTCTTTTTTGATGCATTTTCTATTTTTCCATTTTTAAAACCTAAATCTTGGTGCAATTTCACCGTCTTCACAATCATAATTCATCCGGATTATTTTTCCTTTAACACTTCATCTTCTGACATAATACATAATCGCGAAAGTAGCAAAATACATGAGCTACATATTTTCCCATTGTATTGTGCAATTTCCTGACCTAACCGAAGATAGAAAATTTCACTTTGACACAAGAAATACAAAACTTTACACAAAAGCAACTAGCAACTTTGATTAAATATGCTTAATCTACAGGGTAGGCTAAAGTGTAAAGGTGTAATGAAATAGACATTTGGTGTGAAAAAGACAGGAATGGCTCAACAGGTTTTTTCTAAGGGATCTTACTCTTATAGTGAGAGTAAGCAAAGGGTTATATGGGGTTTAACTAGCCAGTGTAGTTAGTTAATTTTACAACATTTCGGCTTTTTGGTGTTCTCGCGTATTCCCTAGAAAATTACTAGTTTTAAAAATGTTACTCCATCTAAGTCCATAGTAATATTCGTTGTGGTTCTCGAGTGATATACAAAGCCTAGTTTTTAAAGTCAATACTCACGGCACACTCATAATTTTTGTTAATTTGTTAGTAAAATGTTTGGAATGGAATTGGCTTAATTCACAACAATTTGGTTTTAGGTTTATAGTGCTGCGTGGTTTATGTAAATAGTAATTTTTAACAAAAGTTATGTATTTTTTTTTTAAATTTGGCAAATTTAATTTGTATTATGCAATTTATTTTGTCATAAAAGATAAGTAGGTGTCTCTAATTCTCAATTCCCCCCCCCCCCCCCCCCCCACTTATATTATACAAGTCCTCGTTGTATAGATAAAACAATTAAAGAAAATCGGGAGAATAGAATTTAGAACGAGGAATCCCCTGTATGTTGTTCGGGCGGATGATTCTTCATTGAGTCTTGAGCAAAGTGTGTGACAAGGCGGTCAAAATGCTCGTACGAATTCAACACACGTCTTTTTCAAAGTATACCATATCGTTAATTTCTTCGTCTTGTTCTAAGAGTAAAAGATTTCTTTTGACGTGTTGTTGTGGAAGGTGTCTTGAAGGAGGTAGTAGTTGTTGGTGTGACAGTATCAGCAAATTCCTCTGAAATTGTTTTATCCGAAGATAAATCATTTCCAGGGGATCTAATTGGTGAGGGAATTAGTGCCTGGATCTGCTCGTTCCTAATCTCCCGACTACCCGACATATCAACAACTTCTTTCTCCGTCACAACTTCTTCATTCTTCTTAGCACTAGAATCATCAACATTTGTTTCCTTCACAATCTCTACAACTTCTTTTTCTTTCTCAACCTCTTCATCTTTCTTCTTCATCTCATCATTATCAGACACATGTTCTAGATGTTCCTCATGACTCTCGGGCTCTAACTTAGATCCAGTATCATCATCATCATTATTAATCACAGAATCAGCAAATGCACTTGCATAAAATTCTTCATCTTCATCACCATCAACCAGTTTATCAATATCATCCTGTTCTAACATTTCTTGTACCTTAGCAATGTTTTCTTTAGCTTCAGCTTCTAAAGCAGTTTTATGCAAAGTTAGACTCAAAAGTGTTGCTTCATCCATTTCATCTCTTTCTCTATCATCTCTAGGAGGAGGAATAAATGGGGTGCTTTGTTTCTTCTTTTTGATAATGATTCTCCTTGAACTAGATTCTCCAGCAGTTTGCTTCCTCTTCTTCGACTCCTGAGGACTAGCAGAAACGGTAGAAGTCCTAGGGGCTCTAGGTGTATTCCTATTCGTTCCTTGGGTAGAAGCTGTAACACCCCCATTTTTATAATATAGCAGCGGAAGATAATCTAGGGTATTACTTCATGGATACAACAATCATAATCATAGAAAACAACTTTAAAAGAGACGTTGTTGGAAAAATTTAGTTATCATTCATTATAATCAGAGTTTTTACAAAATGCAGGTCCCAAAATCTAAAACATCAAGTTTGAATGATAACAGTTCAACCATCTTTGAGTCCATGCCACTCCGTGCCGCAACTTGCTCAATTACCTGAGATAAACATGCTAAAAAGTCAACACAAAGGTTGAGTGAAATTCATAGGTTTGATAAACAGTTTGAATACAAGTCATAGTGTAATAATTGTACAAACACAATTATTATGAAAATGTTATTGTTATGATCTTGGGTCACGTTATTATATACCCGTTATTTGTAATAATTGCAACGAATGCAATTATCATAGTAATAGTGTATTACTGCGTTATTGTCTTGTTTGGTCTGTTTGGTCATGTCTTGTATAGTATAGTCTGGTCTAAGCTCATGGCACACAAACTGACTAGTGTATATATATACCCAAAATGATGTGATATATATATATATAAAGAGATAATGGCCCTCGGTGTAGGTAATTGTCATATACCTATGAAATTCAAATATAGTGTGTTTGGTTACCTATCCGGCTAACACAAACAGGATTCGTCAATCCTGATAGATCTATCCACAATATTCGCGTTCACCCAAAAGTGATTAATGGTCCATGATAATGAGGGACTTTTGGCATAATGTAACTTAGACATTAATTGTAATGGTATATCAGATTAGCATATAGTCTGGAAAAGCACTTGTATTCGTAATTTACAGCATGTATCCCCTTACCAGGGTTTAAGAAAGCATTTAAGAGTGAGATTATTAAAAGATGTGGCTATGAAACTACTAAAGTCATTGAAAAACAATCACATTGTTATAAGATAAACGAGTATGTAAAAGAGTTTGTAACAAGCATGTATCCCCCTCGCGGGTTTATAAAACATGTAAATAAGTAAAGGCGAGGTTATGAATCTCACCTGATATGTAGATGTAATAAATATTCCAAAATGAAAGCTGACGACCTTATCACAATCTTAACGGGGATAGTTTGATTGTAGGCAAAATGATAGTAAACAGCCACGTCACACAACCTGAGTAGAATATGTCAAGTCTTAGGAAGATTGTACTTTAGAACTTTGGTTTAAGAGTTATGAGTTTGATTGAAGAGTTTGGAATTATTGTATCACCGTTCGGGCCATCATAATTCAGAAGTCATTCAGTAAACGTTTGAGGAGCTAGGGCACTTTAAATCGTAAACCCAACAACTCAGTCAGAACGTAATACCAAGATGAAACCTCTTAATATGAAGCTCCCTAGTATTGTGGTACAATATAGCTTCCGGATGATCGGTTTTAAGTGTTTTAATCAATATCTGGAAATGTTAAGCACGAGGAGCGTTAATTAAAGTTATGTTTTGAGAGGTTTTGAACACGTTTTTATACTTTTTCAAAATGTTACATTTTAGACCCTGGGGTTTGGAAAATTGCAAGTAGACCCCTGAGGTTTGCACTATTTACGACTTTGGTCCTTCAACTTTTATTGATATACAAAATAAACCTTGGACTTTGAAAAGTGACATAAATGATCCCTGGAGTTATAACTTTGATAAAATTACACTTTTAGCCCTTTTAGTTATAAGTTTCCGAAAGTTACGATATATACCCCTTGCATGGATTATAATTACAAAACATGTTCAAATTGCCATGCAAGCTTAGTTTAACATTTCAATAGACATTTATAAGTTATAATAAACTAAAATATGAAGTTTTAACGCAACACAAGTTTAAAATAACGATTCGTTAAGCTAGGAAGCAAAACGGGTCATATTAGGGTTTCAAAACGTAAACGTGTGGGTTTTAAGTTCAAATTCCTTCATTAATCAATAAAGTGGTTATTTTAACATTAGTTAAGCATGCTAGGATAGATTATAACAATATTTAACCATTATAACATTTAGTTTTAAGAAAAACGCGAAATTAGGGTTTCGGGTGTACGGTTTTGGATCAAAAAGGCATAACACTTAGGTTTTTGAGTTCAAAGCTTTATATTATGATTGTATCAAGATCATATGAACATTATAACGTTACATGAGCAGATATGAAGCTGATAGAACCTGGGTTTGAGCTTCAATGATAAAAAATGGTGGAAATGGGTCGTTTCGGGTAGTATTTCCACTCGTACGCCTTGTATATTCACTCCGAGGCTTCAATACTTCAGGGCTTCACTTCTTGAACTTATTTAATGATCCTAGGATCATAAGGGAGCAAAGGATTGCTGCCTATAAGGTTTATAGAGGAGGAGGTGTGGTGCAAGTTAGAATGAGATATCTAAGGTCCTATTTATAGTAGTTTGAAGGCAACAGAGTTAAGGAACACTTAGGATCTGTTCATGGACATATGGAGGGTCTAGTAGGTGATGTATTGAAGCTATGGTGTGAGTATGAGGGTCTAGGATAGTAGATTGAAGTGGTGGAAGTGTTTTTGGGGTGTTTGGGTGTCACGGCTAGAAGATGGACAACAAGGCCATCATGTGTCTTCAATTTTGGCCATGGAAAGGTAAGAGCAGGTGGGTAAGCTGCTTAAGGGTTTCTAGAAGGGGTTCATGGAAGTTATTTGCACTTGGAATGGTTTGAAATGGTTCAAAATTGATGGTGAAAGGGTGCGGGCTGTTTTGGGGTTCGACTAGGGTTTCACAAGTTTTCAAGTCTTTATTTCGTGTATAAATGATTAAGGATAGTTAATATATGTAGCCAAGGTCTGATATAGGAAGGATTATAAATAAGTTTATTAGAAAAGGTTTGCATTTGGTTTGGGTTAAAACGGGTTTAAATTGAAGAAATGAGGTCGCGGGTCATTTGGTATGGTTTAGGGTTTTATTGTCGTGACTTCTTTGCTTATTAATTTCGAATATTAATGTTGAAATGATGGAATACAGATCATAGGACTTATATAAAGGATTATTAATGAGGTTTGATCGTTGGTTTAAGTTAAAAAGGGTTGAAATTGAAAGAATAAGTCGTGGCTTGGAATTAGGGCTCGTATAATACTTTTAGGGTTTTCTAGCTTTGTAATTCTTGTACATTGTTGAAGAAAGGATGGTTAATGATAGATAAAGGTTTGTAAACTCATTTTATGGGTTTACAATGACTCTTGGTTGCTTACTTGAGAATGAGATGGTCTGAAAATGAGTAAACGGGTCAAAATCATAATTAGGGCACAATTAGGGTTTTCTGGATTTGTTTCTTGTATAATTGAAGTAGAATGATGAAATGATAATGGATTATGATTGAGAATGTTGTAATTTATGTTATTATAACTTATTTAAGTATTTTTTTAGGTTTATAATGGACTAAAAATCAATGAAACGAGTCATGGTTTAGATAACTTAGCCGGTTTTTGGGGTTTAGGGTTTTTGACAGTAGGGTTTTGCAGTTATAAAAGATGTATGGAAAACTTATGCATTTGAATAATTAGGGTTTACACCTTATAAAATGATCTGTATCTTGCTTAAGTGGTGGTGAAAAAATTCAGCATAAAAGAACGGAGGTAAATAGGTATTTTAGAGCATCATGCCTTAATGACTTGTACATTGAGCTTTTAGAGATTTATGCTTTGAGTTGAAGGGATTTTATATTTCAAATGAGATCTTATATTTCTTGTACATATGATTTAGTAGCTTGTGCATTCACTTTAGATATTAACCCTTCATGAAATTAGGGTTTTAGAGGCATACAATAACGGTTTAAAGCCCGTTTAGATATAATGTTGTGAATGGTACATTATAGGAATAATGTACTTTGTAATAATGATATTATGATATTGACTTGACATGTTATGATGTTTGCTTGACATAGGATTGTCATAGATAGGTTGCGTGATTCGTCTATTTTAGTTATGACATACTGAGATATTGACAATGCAAGTAATGTAATAAAGCGAGAAATTTCCCCGTATAATTGTGATCATAGTAAAATAGATTGATTATGCATTTGATGAAAATTCTAGGTTGTTATATAATGTGATTGATTAAAGTGTTCAAGAGATGCAGTATTCTGAACAACCCATTTTTGTTAGCGATTCAAATATTGAAATTATAAGTGACAATATTGTTATCTCTTATGATGAATATCTGAAAGAAAACGAAAGTGAAGTTGTTCAAGGTATTACCTCTTTTGAACAACAAGATGCTATGATAATGTCTGTAATTGATGAAATGTTTAACTAAGTAGCAAAATGAAATGCGGTTAATCAGGAGAATAAGATTATGAATGAATCATTAACCGTTGAGCTTGAACGATATAAAGAAATGGTCAAAATTTTAAACAAAGACTGAAATTTGATTTAACAAACAGAGAAAAACATATTGATTCTCAATTGCGAGGAATAATCGTTGATCATAATGCAAAGTTTGATGCTTTTCAAAAAGAAATTCAAACACTAAAGTTGCAACTTTCTGCAAACATTGAAAGTAACAAGTTTTTGCAAACAAATTTTAACGTTTTGAAAAAAGAAACTTCTGAAAAACAAAATAAATACATTGATGAAATCGTGGATTTGGAAAAGAAAAAGAAAGCTCTTGAAAACATTGTTTACAAAGTGGTACAAACTGCTCAAACAATGCATATGTTAACGAAACCTCAAGTCTTTTATGATAACACTCACAAAACAGCTCTTGGGTATCAAAATCCTTTGTATCTTCGTAAAGATCAACGAATACAACCTATGTTGTATTATGGTAGTGCCTTAGCTAAAAAACATGATGCAGTTTCTGTGATTGATACTGAAGAGACTTTAATCTTGGCTAAAAAAAGTAGATTAAAAATGTAAGAAAAACAAGCTGATGCCAGTGTGAGAGAAAAAAGTGGACATTACTCTCATTGATTACAAGAAACTGAATAAACTGTATGATTATTTTGTTCCACTAAAACAGCTTTCTGCATAATAAGCTTTTTGGTGACCAATTTCTAAACCAGTTTCTAAAAAACCACCGGTTCAACCTAAACGAGTTCAAAATGATCTTCCTCGCAAACTGCCATCCATCGTTCATGGTCAAACAAAATCTTTAAAAGTAAAAAAGTCATCTGAAAATTTTGAGGAAGGTGATTTAAAAGTTAAAACAAAGTTAAACTTGTGGCAGAATTAGTTACTTGGAGGTTTAAACATCTTAGAGGAGCTTTAGAAAAAGACGTAATTCCATTTGTCAAATCTTTAAGAGAATCTTTCGAAAATTTTGACAAAGGTCTTTATAAAGAGGTTTATGAAATAAAAGCCGTTTTTAATCAAATGAAAACAAAAGGCAAATATCGATCAATGTTCTAATGGATAGAAAAGCATTTGAAATTAAAAAGAAAAAGGAATTTTAGTTGTATTATGATTCGTCTCTTGGAGTGAAATCTGTCTTAAGATATTGTTGTAACTGTTATGGCATTTTATGATGATTTCTTGTTAAGGTTATGATGTCATGGAAAAGACTTTTTTTTATGAATACAATTAGTGTTTGGAACCCGAGGATGAGCTTTTCAAAAAGAAAGATATGGTTGAAAAAGAGGTCTAATGCCCCTTTCCCGACTTGATTAACAATACTAAAAATTAAAACTTCTCGCGAAATGACATGACAAAAATTGTCCTTAATTACTCTTTTATAAACTGACAACAATTTACTACAAATCAGCCCTTGAGACTATTTTACATGAAACTAGACTCAGTTACCTTTAAAATGATGGGTGGCACGACTTCTTTCCTTACGGTTGATTTTATATGAAGTTCCCAACATGACCCATTTTCTACACAACTTGTTTTCCTGATTTTATACTTGACTAAAACGACCAAAATTCGACTTATATAACTCGTCATGTTATCAAAACTTCCATAATTCATTCATAAAATATATACTTCAATATCAAATACACACTTGGTCTAAATGACATGCGGAAACATACTTTACAGGGTTTGCCAAACACCTGTTTTGACCCGGTTACATATACTTTAACCATAACTATAACATATTTACTCCGCTTTAACTTCTGCACATGTGCTATTAAAAACTATGACAAGACATAATTACAATTCACATTACCAAAGTACTTTGACTCTACGACTCAAAGGGTTCAACTCGTTCAAGATCGGTATCTAATACTAAGCTCATAAGCATAATCCATCTCACTTTTAAACCTTCTACTTCATATCCATAGGTCCTTAATACAAGACCTTACTTTGCATCATATTAACCTACATAAAAATATCAACAACTAAAAGGGCAAGCTTTCGTTTAGTAAGTAACCGGTTAGAACATGTATAATATATCAATCATTCATATTCGCATTATGAACATACACCAATAGTTCAAGTTCATTCCATATATCAACTATAACATCATCAAGCCTTAACACATTAACTATAACATCATTAAGCTATAACACATCAACTATATCATATCGTGACAAACATCAAACATATAACTATTCAACACATACCTTGGTTAGTCCATAACCAAGGACTAACATACACTTACTCAATTAACTAATTCTCCATGTATTCTATTCACTCTAAAACAGCCTTCTAGGTCCTTAACACCTTTATTCATCACACAAAATATGAATACATCAATATTAAACATATCATAACCAAGGTTACTTACCTTGACTTCCATGGCTATTTTTACCCATAATTCATCATCATCATCCTTGTTTGCCTCCTAAGCCACGATCATCACAAATCATAAACACTTCATATATATATAAATGAAACACTATAACAAGGGTTTATACAACCCATTAGCTTACCCTTCATCATTATAATAATCATATGATCATATCTTGATCATATAATAAAAATCCCTAAATTACTAATTCTATTCAATACAACTTAACTCATAATTACTATAACCTCATTAGTTTACTTTAAAACACCTTTTTACCTAAAATCCCTAAATTGGGTACATAAACCCTAACTCATAAATTACCAATTCAACTCAATAAGGGGTTACTTACTTGTGTAGGATCATTGGTATAAGCTTATTTCTTGATTTGAGACCTTAATTCATACCTAATTGATCACTTAGGCCACTTGGTTTTCCCCTCCTTTCTTTCTTGTTATGATACACACATACACAACACACTAGAAACTTATGGAAGTTATGAGATATCATCTCATTACATCTGGCACAACTATGATATGTTGGAAGAATAGTCCCTGCAGGCTAGAACAAGGTGGTTCTAGTACTAGTTTGGTCATTTGGCAATAATGTTCCATGCATGCTAAAATAAAGGTGTTTCTAGTACTAAAACAAGGTGGTTCTAGTACTAGTTTAGTCTTTTGGCAATTTAGGTCCTCGAGTTCTTTTCTCTAATACTTGAGCCACATAACTTTCTAAAACTATTTACATAATATTTATACTTATAGTTTGACTAACCAATCACGTAAAGCATTCAAACGTATAAAGTTATAGTCAAACTTATGTAATGGCATTATGGTAATAAATACCTAAAATCCAATTTTGAGGTGTTACAAATCTACCCCTTATTTAGATTTCTTCCTGAAATCTATTTGCTTAACGTTTGTGTCTATACACAACACTTATCCACATCATCAATCTCATTCTATCCTAACACGCCAAAAACTTATCATTTGAATTGCAACAATCTACATGATTTTGAAACGTTAACTATACTATAACGTAACCATTTACCTTACAATACTCTATTTCATTCATATTTCTATCTCAAGTCGACCCTTTTTAACGAAACTATGATATTCATGTCACCTTTTATCATACCCATTCTATCAACTTTTTCATTACAACACCATGTTCACTTTCATTTCTTTTCTAAAATTTTCATCAAGGACTACATGTCACTTGGAAATTTATTACTTTGACTTCACACAAGTTAAACTTTGACTAATATTTTCACATTTTACATAATTGAGCTAATACCACATAACGTCTATCATAGACATTCTCACATTTTACCCAATGTCACAAGACATTCTATAACCTCAAATCAAACTCTTAACTCATTAATCTTTACTCTAGACACCTATAATGTAGGTCTCGCATTTTTGTTCACACACTTAACTCATCATCTAATTCCATCCCCATCTAACTTATCTTTTCATAATTCTAAACTTCTTTTAGTTTTCACTTTTCTATTTCTTACTCGTACTCATGCCATGTCGGATACACATAAGCCCACTCATTTACAATTCGTTATTTACATAAAGAGGCGTCCAAATCTATGTAAGTAAGGAATTATAAACTTATGGTTCACGATTTACAATTTCTTTATTTAAAGGAAGAGGCATCCCACTCCATTCAAATACAGAGATTATAAATCATCCTACTTAAGCATTCCCGACACAACACTCATACATGTCTAATTTTTCCTTACTTTCCATTAATCACATATCAAAGACCCTTCCATTTAAATATTATATTTTCTAGCCTTGGATCCATTTCCACTTATAATTATTTAATGACTGAGACCTGATATAGTTATGAACGAACTTCCATTGTTCGACTCATTATTTTGAGGCTAACACCGTGTGCAACGCATGGGTCTGCATGCCTCGTCGATTATAAAGTTGAAAGTACTTAAAGTAAATGCGTAACGCAACATCGTCATGCCTATTGGGATACCCGAGCAACCTGCTTAAGTTCTGATAGATGCTTTGTATATAGAGCATCAATTTTTTTTTGTCGTTCTTAAAGAAGTATGATAGTTAGTTTACCAGTTTTATAACAAAGTGTCTGCAAATTGGCCCTTGTTAAGGTCGATAGGAGACTTTTGAGTTCTATAGTTTTCGTAACTCCATAATTATATGGTATGGTAGTGATGTAAGGGTATTGCGGGTTATTTTTCTCAAAGTCATCAAATACTACAAGGGTTTGTTTGGTAGGACGGAATGAAATTTCAAATGAATGAAATAACCGACGTAATAGAATAAATAGTGAAATGTAATGATTCATTACCATTATTAATCATGTTTGATTTGTATAATAAGACGTAATGGAATCAATGATAAAAAAAGACTAAAATGCCCCATTAATGATAGGAAGTTAATTTAACATGTTAGTTAATGGTGGAATTTTATGTAATTTGATTCCATTACAAGATATAATGAAAAAAAGTAAAGGGCCCCTAAGGAATAGTTTCAGTGTAATGAGTAATTCCTTGTAACGAATCATTACATTTCATAAATATAAACAAACAACATTTTTTCATTCCATTGTAATAATCTTTTCCATTCTCTCTTTGATTACAACATACCAAACACTACGCAACTATTGATATACACTCGAGTGTAATCTCTTAGGGTCCGTTTGGTTTATAAGTGAGGTTGGATTGAGATTTGGATTTGATATAGGATTTGGATATGAGGTTGGGTTTAAGAGAGAGAAATTATATTTATTAAATTATATTTTATAATATATTTTAAATAAAAATAATTATTTATATAAAAAAATAAAAAAATATGAATTAATATAAATAGAGTCCCACATGTATAGAGAGAAAAAAAAAGATGAGCCCACAAAAGTATATAAACCCACCTCAAACAAATCTAAGTGCCCTCTTATCAAATTTTGATTCTAATACCCATTTCTTTTGCCAAAAGAATGAACCAAACAATCAATTAATGTTTTTTCATTTCAAAATCCATACCAAAGTGGCATAACAAACGAGCCCTTAGTAAATTTCTTCATACATAAATCCAAATAAAAACCGTTATCGTATTTTTTTTACTAACTTGGAATTCTTTTTTTTTTCTTATGTCGTACTCAAAAGTATACTTGCCGTTTTCCTAGGACAAATGGTTTTCAAAGGGTGTGTTTGGATAAGGGCTTATAGGGGCTCGAGCTTTAAAAATAAGCCGACTTATAAAATAAGCTCCGTTTGTTACGCGGGCTTATGCAGTCATAAGCCTCAGCCCCATAAAAGGGGCTAAAAACTTTAGCCCGGGGCTTATGAACCAAAAATTACTTATATATCCTTAAAAATATATATCATACACCAAAAATTTATTTAATTATGTCTTTTTTAGTAATTTTACAATAATAAGCCTCAGCCCCAGCCCATCTGCCAAACAAGTTTAAAAAATACAAAATTTAATTTTGGCTTATAATATAAGCCTCAGCCCCAGCCCCAGCCCCAGCCTCGACACAAACCCCAGCTCCAGCTTCAGCCTCAGCCCATTACGCCAAACATGCCCTATATTTTATGAAGAAATTTTAGTCACCAAAATTAAAGTTTGCTTGATCAACTTCTACATCAAATCGTACAGTACTTCAATAATTACATCCTACTGAATATTGGTGCACCCACAAAATGTTTTTATAATTGAACGTTATCCTTCAATACAAATAATTGGAGATCTAATTGAAGTCTTTGTTTTGATGCAATCATTATAAATAATTAGCGCTTGGCATGTCGATATAATCTATTATGTTCATACCATATGGTGACATATCACCACTCCCCTCTCATATTAGCTTACCAGGATTTTATATTCCGCTAAATAATTACTTTCAAAAAATGGATTCAAAGTATAATAAAATGTTTCGTAAATGTGAATTGGATTTAAAATTAACTGACTCCTTTAGAACCTGGTTTCCACGATTCTCCGTTGGACATGTGAGATTGAACCATAAAGCCATTTTATTTTTAGATATTTGTGTCAATACTTTTTTTTCTTTTATTATTTTTTTGTTTGTACTCAAATAAGCGGGCCATTTCAACCTCATTATTTGTTTTAATATTGTAAAATTATAATCAATTCCAATTATATTTGTTAATCTAAATTAAATACCAAATAACAATTTACACAATCATTCATTTTTTCTCTTTTACTTTTCTTTCAAAAATATATTAAATCTTAATCCCATTACAATCCCATCGACAAATCAAACGGGCCCTTAGTGAAATCATATCTCTATGCTATGTTAATAAATGGGTTA
>BQNB010010356.1:0-40668 GCA_026074375.1 Tanacetum coccineum | reverse complement strand
ATTTCTTCCCTTTGGACACTTGTTCCTAAAATATCCCTTCTCTCCACAACCATAGCACGTCACATTCTGCAGGAAATCGCCACCTGCTGCTGGCATCCTGGTTCGATAATCCTTCTCCTAATGACCAATCCTATTACATTTACCACACTTTGGAGGACAAGGACCCTGCTGATGATGTGTCTTGCACATATTGCACCAAGGTAAATTCCCATCATAGCCCTTACCCTCGACTGGGGCTGTAACATAAGCCCTTGTAGTTTCTTGTCTCCTATTCTGCTGTTGGTGCTGATTGTTGAAATTGCGGTTTCAGTTGCAGTTGTTGTTGTTATTGTTAGGGTTATTGTTGTTGGTGTTTCTTTGGTGGTATTCTAACTTCCTTTTATTGCTTTCATTATTTTTTGCAGCTCTACCCTGAACTGCTTGCTCGACCAGTTCATGGGCCATGTTGATTGCATCATGAAGAGTTGTAGGCCTTGAAGAAGTGATATTTCCCTTAATTCTTTTAGGAAACCCTCGAATATACCTCTCAACCTTTTTCTTTTTAGTTGGCACTAAATTAGGACACATCAAAGCCAACTCATGGAAACGATTGTTATATGCCTCGATGTCATCTCCTTTCAAAGTCAAAGTCCAAAGCTCTTGCTCCATCCTTTGGATTTCAGTTGATGGCCAGTATTCAGTAGTCATCATCGTCTTGAATTCAGTCTAGAGAATACAGTTAGCATTGATGAGCCCTAGGGTATGCACATTTCCGTTCCATCATGTTAACGCACGACCCTCAAAAGTACTAGCAGCAAACATAACTTTATCTTCTTCGGCACACTTGTAAATTTCAAACACTTGCTCTACCTTCTCTATCGAACGCCTTAAACCAACAACACCCTCCGTTCCATTAAAATGGTGAGGTTTTCCATTCATAAAAGTCTTGTGCGAACAACCCTGCACATTCACAGTTCCTCCAGCATTGGCTGGGTTAAGTTGGTTTCTCTCATGTTTCGCAATTGCTTCAGTCACTTTGGCAATAATGAGTCTTTCAACAGCAGCTCTCCTCGACCTTCTTGGTGAAGTAGTTCTCCTTAATCTTCATGGCGGCATGGTTCTGTTAACAATAAAAATACACAATTCAGTAAGAATTTGTAAGAGCATGTTAAGTCATGATACATGAAAGAAATGGAAGAGGTGAGATCGAACGATAATATAAGCAACCATGGAAACGGTTGGCGGATTTAGAAAAAGGTGAAGGTACTTGCAATATTTATATATACGCAAAATTTTGCTACTCAAAAGTATAAACAAAAATTTAATTTCAATAGATTTTTAAGATGAATTTTCTCAGCATAAAATGGTCATTCCTGAATTATACATAGGTGATCAGGCTATATATAATTAAGGACTAACAATAACATGCTCATTTTTGTCAAACCAAAGTAATGTATAAGGTAGTATCAAATGGTTTTATAAGATGGTTACAAAATTTTGTAAGATAATGACAATCTATAGAGTAGCTTGCATAATATAGCAGAGTATTGACATGTAACCGACGAAATCGCCATGATGCTTTAAAAAAGAAATAAAATGCAAATAATAAATATATTATTTAAACATTTATAAAATATAAATTTTATAAATTAAACATTTATAAATAAACATATGAAATCAGAAACGATTAATATTTATATAATTTATTTTATATAACTAAACGATGGCACTCTCGAAGGTAATCGTAAGAAATCAGAAGAAAGTCGAGTATTGTATAATTATAATCTATATAATACTAATAGAAGTACTCAGAGAAATAAATAAGGAGTCAGAGAGTTGCGCGCATGGATATCAGATAAACGATAAAGGATACTGCATTTTGAAAATGAAAGAAAAGAAAAAAAATTAAAATTTTAATTATAGACTAGGTTTTGAAAAATGACCCAGTTCCCTATAACCTTGACTCTTGATACCAATCTGTCACACCCTTACAATCTGGCGGTAGCGGAACGGTAACAATTGGGGTGCGACGTCATGGCACAAAAAACAAGTAATAGGAAACGACCTCGAAAGAGACGTTTTCAAGTAAATTTACATTCGATGCCTGATAAAATATCAGAGTTTTAGTTTTGGTCCCAATAGTTTTCAAAATGACATAAAAGTCCCCAGCAATCATAAGTTTAACCAAACAATATAGTTCAAAAGATGACATTAGTTTAATAAAAACAAGTTTGACAGTTAGCATCGAATAAAGAAAACACATAATCTATCTTCAAGATATCTCCGCAGCTCCCATCCAGAAATCACACCTTAGGACCTGAGATAAAAACATGCTAACACGTCAACAAAATTGTTGAGTGAAATTCATAGGTTTAACAGTAAATAAAGTATGGAACACAAGATTTAGTAGAGTAGACAAGAGAAACAAATTGACCAAGTCTAAAAGAGAAAGGAGAAAGAGAAGAGGTGAAAAGAAGAAGAAGAAGAACGAAAGGAAAAAAGAAGAAACAATAAAAAGAAGAAGGAGAAGAGAGAGAGAGAAAAAAATTGACCAAGTTAAAAAAAAAGGAGGAAAAACAAGTTATTATTGCACCTAAGCTCATGTGGACCCTGATGGATATGTGGGTGAATGGGTGAAACCAACCTTAACTGTCATTTCCCCAAATTAAATATTAGGATGTATGCAAAACAGCTCTTAGTAGAAAAGAAGTACTTCTTAAAATGTTATATGCGCCATTGTTTATGGTTCAACTAAGACTAGAATAGAAATTTAAGGCGGGGATTCTAGGGGATGGGAAGGGAGGGAAGGGAGAAGATATATTTCAGCTGTGTCCTGATAGTTCTATCCCGATAACACTCACGCTTACTCCATTAAGTAATTAACGGTTCTATGATAGAAAAAAGGGACTTTTAAATGGCATTGTGGTAACTTAAGCAATAATATTTAGGCAATAATCTGGATAGCATACAGTTTTTAAAACACTTGTGTTTAAAGTAAAACAAGCATGTAATCTCCCCTAAATTTTATAAAATGAGTAATAGAAAAAAGGGCCTATAATTGAGATCAACTATAGCGATCGGCACCAACCAAAAACAATAAGATAGGAAAGCTTTTGTTGAAGTTAAATCATATCCCCTAAGTCGCGTGATCTTAAAATAAAAGGCCACAAATCAACCACGATTCCGCACCCATTAATACCACCGTAACGGACTTTAGACATCTAGTGTAAATGAAAAAATTATTTTATCGCTCTTTCATGAATATCATAGCTTCCCAATTGGAATATACAGATAATCTAGTAGGTATGGATGGGGTTTTTGTGATGAGGGGTGGTAATAATTTGTAAGTTTTTTTATTACTTTAATAATTTTTTATACATGTTGATGGGGTGTGGGTGATAATGTAATCATTTGTGGGGTGAGTGGGCTGAGTGGGTGGGTGTGGGGACATACTGGGGCACGGGGAAGTAAGGGGTGGGGCCTCTGGGGGGAGGGATGGGTGGTGGGGTTGATACGAGCAGGTGAAGGTAGGGACTTTGGATACTTGGGCAGTTTGAGTGTTATTCAAGTGAGGTTTTTAGGGGCTGATTGTCGGTGGATGGGTGCATGAGTACGTTTCCAGTATGGTAGTGGGGGGGATACCGTGTGTGTCTGGGTTTTTCACGTTGGGGGGGGTGGATTGGAGGGGTGGGGGAGGGGAGGGTGGCGATGGGGTGTGGCTAGGGGTGTTTCGGGCCTTCGTCGTTCTGGGGGAGTTGTTCAGTTTAGCTGTTCCGAGTGAATTTTGGGAACTAATGCCGTAGTGAGTGGGGGGGGTGTGATGTGGTGTTATGGACCACAAGATTGGTGGGGATTGTCCTTTTTTAGTGTGGTTAAGTGGTAGGGTGCGCGGTTGTGATGGGCTACCTATGGTCTGGCTGGTGTGCTGGGTATTCTGTACGGGTGACCAAACGTAATACGGTTAATTTGCATAAAAAAACAAGCATTCTATTTTATTTTTTTTTCTTATTTTTAATACAATTTTTAATATTTTTTTTTTTTTATTTTGTTTTTTTTTTTTTTTTTTTGTTTTTTTTTTTTATTTCTTTTTTTTTTCTTTTTTATATTTTCAGAAAAGTTCATTATAATACGCTATATATCAAAAACACTAATTATATGAATGATATACATATTAAATGAATGTGGTAGTCCTTTTAAAACATGGATGTACAAGTATACAATGCACATATTTGGAATCATATTTTCCTCTCCAAGTGTAATAGTTACAATTCTCATTTAAGATCAATGTATAAGTGTGTCCGCAATAATGCCTATAAAAACCTTAATGTAGGTCATTTATTTTTTTAAGCTCCTGTAAACATGTTTTTTTATAACTTTTACACCACTTTAACACAATGGTACAAGCGATTTAATGCGCCTATGACTTTGTTTAACCTTAAAACTAAACCCTCCTAAAACCTAATTCATCCTAAAGAAACCTAATCTAGAAAACCCTAAATAAACTCTTAAATAAACAAAAACCCTAACTCCTAATTTACTTTTAACTAAAAACTAGAACACTAAAACCTAATACTATGTCCTAAACCTTAATCCTAAGCTCTAATTCTCAATCTAACATTATTCCTAAAACTTTAATCTATCCTAAATTCCTAACCCTAACGTCGTGAAATATATTTAAGTCTATAAAAGCGTCTAACCGAAGCAAAACAAAACCCCGTGGCACCCTTTTTACCGCATTTTTACACCCCAAGCTAGCACACCAAGCTCACCTTCCAAGCACCTAATGAAATCACCAAGGCAGCTCCCAAGTAGCTTACGGAGAGCACGTCTATCACGCACCCTTAAGAAACCAAGGGCGCTTTAGATGCCTGCATTTTTACCTCCCTTTGTACACGAAAACCCTCACACACCACACACTTGCATTGCGTACCGCTCATTTACATAGCTCTTCTAGTCATCTAGTGTGCTCCCTCTTTATACTATTGAATCACCCCTCTGCTTTGCTTATGAGGGACACTAATCAAATCCCTTTTAAACTTAGGTCCCTAAGTCCTTATTTCAAAAACCCTATATTACCTATAATTAGCTCCACAAACATGCATTCATTTCATTCACACACACAAGAGCCATCATATTACATACAATGGGAGTATTAACTCAGAACAATAATGGATCAATGTAACTGAGTCCCTAAGGCAGTCGATAAGAGAAGGCCAGGTAGGTTTTTTAAAAAAGAATTAATGAAAAAAAAATGAATAGCCTATGAGTGTCGTTACTAGGGTCGTGTTATACGTCGTTTCGTTTATGCGTCCCTACAAACCGCGTAGAACCCCATGTTTGGACGTCTTTTACTAAGTAAAGCCTCAGATCTTGTTCCTATAAGCTTATATTCTGTAAAGAATTATGTCCATAATACTCTTTAAGATATATATGTGAACTGTCTTGTTTGAAATCTTTTGACCTCAAACCCAGTTTGGTGTTTTTGTGGGTAAAAACCCTAAAAAAACGACCTGTCGTTTTGATTTTCTAGCTAACGAATCCTTTTTCTAAACTTTTGTTACGTTAAAGAACAGTATTATTTTAGTCTTTTCTATGAAGGCTATAATCTTGCAAAATTATCTTTTGGAATCTTACAATAAGCTTGCATGGCTTTTTGGACTTGTTTTGCAAAAGTTGTCCATTGCCTAGGTGGTTATTATTATCGTAATCTAACGGTTTCTAAAATTTCTCGTCTCACTAAAAGTGGGGCGTGAAGAATGTCATTTTTTTTTTTTTTTTTCTTAAAGTGGAGATATAATGGACCTATTTTATCCAATTTCAAAACTTAAAGGTTTTATATATATATAATTTTAGTATAAAGGACTAAACTTGTAAAAGTTTATAAACCCAAGGTATTGATTTGCCAATTTTGTGGCAAAACTTAAAAACATATTATATTTTTTTATTAATTATTCAAAATTTTATATATATATATATATACTAGTTGCAAAGCCCGCCCGATGGGCGGGCTCGCCTTATGATTATCGTTTACAAAGAATTATGTATAAATAAATGAATTATAAAGATACACAATTATATATCGAATGAATTACGAACGAAAAGAAATGAATGTTAAAAGAAACTAATTAAAAGTAAATCTATGAACATACCAATAATTTTATTGAATGCAATAAGAAAAAAAAGAAATGTAAACTAAATTTGTCTATATATGTAAGATATGTGATGAAATATATAGAGTTATGACATGAAAGTTGCATGCAAAATGCAAGAACACAACTCGCGCTCACGAGAATAATAAACCCATCTTGGTATCTTTCGGTTGCGGCTTAGGAATCCTTGTAACCTTGTTTAATGCGTCACGGTTCTTATGCCAACATTTCTTTGGAAGCCTGTAAAATTAAATCTCTTCACATTGACAAGACTTGATGTTAAACACCACCATTAGAAGTACTTTGACTTTTGCAGCTAAAATAAATGAATATTTTGACTACTGCGATCAAAGTTATAACTTTTGAACTATTTTGACTTCTGAGATGAAACCTACAAAAGTATTTGACTTGATGATTATAGTTAGGGGTGTTAATCGGGTTGACCCAGTCGGGTTTGGGTCAAGTCGGACCCGAACCCGGCCCTATTTGAACTTGGGTTACTCGGGATACTCGTGTTCGAGTCAATTCGGGTCGGGTCAACTCGGTTCGGGTCAACCCAAATTTGAATAACATGCCAACAAAAATTCCTTCTCTTTTAAATACAAAATCTATATATTTATATTAAGAAAAATAAAAAAATTCTTATTCGGGTCAATCGGGTTGACCAGAACCCGAGTTAGCCAAAACATTTCAAACCGATACCCGACTCTATTTAGAACTCGGGTTAGTCGGGTTAAAACTAATTAGGGATAATTAGGGATAAGCTGGATTTGTACATTTGGATCCATGAGTCATACAACAATAATCAAATGATTATCGAAATATGTGATTATCTTCTTGTAGTTTTTGTCGTCATATCACTTTCAAATGCAAATCAGAATATTTATAATGAAGTGCATGGATAAGGATCTCATTGATGTACCTTCAATACTCATGAAATGATTGTTAAGTTTTTTCCTTTCATCGTCGTCAAATCGCTCAAGGTCCTTACCCTGTAAAAATATGAAAAAGGTTTTATATCTTATGATTCATATCCAATAATATTTAGTAAACGACAAATTCTTACACAATATTCTTTATATCTGTTATCAAATTGCTTATGCATCAACTGGTCAACATTTTTCTTCAGTTAGACTTTTAGAGTCCGAAAATAAAAAGTGTTAATTTATACACCTGGAAGAATCACAAATATGTTTTTCATTCTTACTTCTAAAATAAACTCGAGTGGTACACTGTGGTCTATAAGATTTTGAAGTTTCTCATGTATGTCATATAGCCTGTCAAGATAATTGATTCAACATATTAAATATTTTGGGACATTTTTTACATCTGAAAGTGTCACGTGTACATCTATAATTTGTGTAAATGAACATAATGGAGTAGCTTACTGTTTGGGGCTTTGCTTTTCTACTATGTTTAATGCCATATCTGCAATATCATTTTCACACCCTGTCAAGATTAATCGCTCTCCATCCAGGAGTGGGCTGAAAATAAACATATATGGATAAGACACAACAAAAGAAATAGTGCAAGTGAATATATATACACATGTAACTCGTGTGTGTGTGTGTGTGTGAAAGTATTTATATAAGGAGAATGAAACAGAACTTATGTTGACAGGTAGCTTCAAAGGAACGAATAGCTTGTCGCAGGTTATTCTTGGACTTCACATCTATTCTTTCAGCTAATTCCCTTGGCAATTCTATTTCTTCTTTCCTTGCTACGAATTCCAGCACTTCAACAATCTGAAAACAAATAGTGAAATTGATATGCTTTACCATAACACAAAATTGCAGGGCTGTATCCCATTATATATCCATTTCTTTTTACTTGTTAAATACGACAAAAACATCTGATTTTCTTTTTTATAGGGTATGAGCTTTCATGTAGGTCTGAACATCGCTCATTCTACCAGCAATGTTGTGGTGGCTACTCACGCTCTAAGCCTGCATCACTAAATATGATACGTGTATAACAAATCATATTTAGTGACGCAGAGCGAGATGAAAGTGCTGAGCCAATCATATGATACATGTAAAATGGATTCATATTGTGTGCCTTTGAGTTCAATAGGGACCAGTTGCTATTATGGTTTAAAATTAACCTTCGTAAGAAGGTTTCAAACTTTCATTTCGAGAAGGAATTAAAAGTATTTTTAGATCGGTCTCAAGATTATAAAAGTTATAACAGAATTACTTTGTTCTTTGGCCTTTGTAGACGATGTAAAGATTTATTAAGTACCATAATACAGTCACCAATAAAAAAACACATTAGAGCAAAAATTTCTAGATATCAGCTGCTACTAACCTCATAATTCCTACATCCCCAAGAGAAACAGTGGTGCTTCGGATTTGCTGACTTTCCACCCCACCCTTTGAACTCATACAATTCCATAGAAACATAAACACGCCTCCGGACTTTCTGGAATGAGGATTCAAGAGGAAGCCAACCACATGTCACAACCTACGAAACAATATTACTCCAACATTAATATAGATAGTAAAAAAAATGGACATTGATTAGCATTTCAAGCCATAGTGATTAGAACTTCCTTTTCAAATACATAACAATTAGTGGCTTAAATTCTTCTTGAATTTTTTTTGCAAAGTCAAAATCCACATCAAGTCCTAGCGTTTTTAAAATCCTAATTAACTATAATATTCTGTTGTCGGTAATGTTACAACACAAACCTCTAACATTATCTATTTCTACAACAATTGTTTGGCAAAACTCATAAAATAGAGAAGAAAAACGACCACATAACTACAGTGGTTCTTCTCTACTTCACATGACTGTTCAAGGGGATACTTATCTAAGCTTATTTTATGGGCTCAAGCTTATTCCTCAATAAGTAGCTTATGACTTATGATGAATAAGCTGTTGCAAGCATTAGTCTTATTCTACTTTGAAATATTAGCATAATTTTAAATCAACATGAAATTAAAATAACTGGCAGTTTACCGTTTTGAGACAAAAAAAATACTCGTCTCTTAATTTTAGAGTAAATAAGCAAATAGGGGGTGTTTGGGATAACCTAGTTAAACTACTTGTCTGGTACATAGCAGGTTTCAACATAGAACTATCTGTTGAGACGAATATAACGTGCCCAATGGTAACTTTTCACGATGGACTTAACCTAAAATAGACACCGATATTGTTTTTAGTGAAGAAGGTAGTGCAACCTATCAGCTGTTTAGAGGTAAACATACCTGTGTAAACTTAAAAGGTTCTTAGAAGAATAATTTTGTAGAAATCCTCCCCAATTCATCAACTGCAGTAGGAGCGTATTTTCCAGTCCATTTTCAACAGCCGCACCACCAACAACGGTTGCACCAAATGCAGCAACGGTTAGTCCAGCCGTATAACTGGACCTGTGGCACCTAAAGCTATAGCTCTAAGAGTGCTTGCAGCGCTAACACCTATTCCTTGGGTAGTTGTTGATGTGGCAGCTATGGATGCAACTGCTAAATCTGCAGTTTCCTACACCGATAAAACTATGGTAGAGTAATAATAGATTCCCAGGTACCTTTCATTCCAGTCCATATTGTCATCAGCTTTTGGATTCGTTACTGGTGGTGATACAATGTTGGACTTGGGAAAGGCACAAATATTGCAAACATAATTAATTACCTCAGCCCTGAGGCCATCAGAGAGTGACGATTCATCAACACCACATTTCACATCCTCAATATCAAAGTAGTCACTATAGGCCGTCTAGAAAAGAATAAACTGAATTAGAATAATAATCAAATCAAAGCGAAAGGCCTTAAATAATTCCGAAAATAATTGTAAACACCAAAATTCTCATGAATTAAATTTAGACAAACAAATGATGAATTATTCCTAATTGAAGTGCTAATGAGATTTAATAGGGCATCATCAGGCACTTGTAAAAAGCCAGTCCAAGTACTGCTTCACAACATCCTCGATAAACGACCTAACAATTCGATAACAATCAGGACTGGTAGGCAATCTAAATCCATTTGACACTGCATGCTAGATATATTACCCGAATCAACCCATTCAAAAGTAGAATGTCGAAATGCCACCTTATTTAACATTATTAATTGTACCAAGCTGACATGCTTTTGGCGTAAAAAATGTTACCTTTTCAACTGATGCTTTTACTTCATCAGTAACCAACTACTGCTACTCTGTAAATATGTCAATCCTTTCCTCCCTCTTGACTCTTCAAGCTTTACGGCTGTAGCCCAGAGTGAGGACTCAGATTTTTTAGTGCCTAAAATAAAGATCAAACACGATTAGCAGTGCAACATTTAACTGTCCATTGAGATGCCCAAAGTGTTTTGAAATAGAATGGTAATGGTAAAGTTATCTGAACCATTGAGATGCCCAAAGTGTTTATACCAGGTAACTGAGTCGCGAAGACTGGGGTCACCCTTTATCTCATAGCGTTTGATGTGTTACCCCTGAGGTGGAGGCCACTAAAGAAGAAATCATCTGTTGTAACCTGCATCAGGTTCTTGCATGCTACACCATTTAGTTTAACTGCACATTAAGTATGATACGTTAAATCAAATATATGCATTCTATAGTTAAATTTAGTTAGAAACACTAAAGAGTTGTGTACCAATGATTAAAATTGTTAAAAATTAAACTACACAAAAATCTTGGAGGAGTGCAGGTTCATATGGTAAATCAAGATTGTTATCTATTTGGCACTACAATACTAAGCGTTTGGAAATCACAAACAACAACGATGAATAATCCAATTCCCATAGTGCAATTCGGCCAACATTACTTGCAACTAACATATTATTATAGAAGGTCAATTTATGTCACTTACACATTATAGGCATCCCTATTTTTTGGCATCCATGTATGCATTACTGTAGTACCGTTGCAGAGTTCTAAACAATTATTGATATTGAGTTGCAGCCTTGCATTGACCTCTTCTTTATCAAGCATGAATCTGCATCGTGAAACGAATTTTAGCATAGCAGAATATCAAATAAGACTTATAATGAAGGATTGTAGATTTAAATTGAATATCCAGGTGGTTATGGAAACTATGATCAAAGCACAGTACCTTAGTAGGTGCCACATGCCCATATAAGCTAAGGTTCTCATTTAAGCATTGTGATAACGATATATACCAGTTATAAATGACCAACTCGTTAACGAATATATCTACTTTTTATTAGCCAAACACTGCAAAAGTTAAAAACAAAGCATAGAATAAAGCATAAGCAAATGAAATTAAATCTATATACTTTTGATACACAAACAAAAGATTTCTCAAAAAAACTTACTTTGATCAATTGTAGCAAAATCAAAAACAAAAATGAACCCCGGTTGATGCATCCTACCAATTGCATGAATCTGAAATTGGAATAAAAACAAAAACTGGATGCATATGCGTAGGTGGCATTAAGAAAATTCTTAAATGGCTTCATAGGTGACTACAATGCTTATGTGGCATTCTTGGTTGCCTACGTGGATTAAAAATTGCCTATGTGTCTTTAAAAGGTAGTGATGTGGACTAAAATATTGGTGACGTGGCATTGTTGGGTGAATATGTGGCATTTGTGTATCCTGTTATATATAATGTAAGATATATTTTGCAAACGCCGGTTCCCTCGGCTTTTTGCAGAACCACTTTTTTGTACAGAACCTACAGAACCACTTTTGGACCAATAGGAATTTAATATTAATAAATAATTTTATTTAAATTGAAAGGGTATAATAGTAAAATGCATTTTCACTTTCTTTTTAAATTTTATTGATTAAAAAACGTTTTTTTAAATCCTTTAATTTTAAAAAATTAAAAAAATATATTTTTTTAATTCTATATTTTTCAGCATGCATATTTTCAAAAAAAACTAGTGCATATATGTTTTTTTAATATTGTTAATTTCATATGTCTTTAGCGCATATTTTTTTTGCTTATAATGGTAATTGCACATATATTTCTAGTGTGCATTCTTTAATCTTCAAACTTTATAACCAAAAACATAAACACATACATGTAACCTCTAAATTAATAAATCAAGAACATAAATATCATTATTTTTGTTTGATATTAAATAAAATACAATTCAAAAAATAGTATTATCAAAATCATTACAACATATATGCACGTCTTCTAAAAACATATATGCACGCCTTTCGAGAACATATGTGCACGCCTTTTTAAAAACAAATGCATTCGTAAATCATCTTCGCACATCGTATTTCATAGGATTGAGCCATCTACATATATGCCCGTCTTCCAAAAACATGTGTGCATTCTTCACTTTCTCGTCCAATTCACTTGAACATATGTGCGCTCCTTCCAAAAACATATGTGCATGTTGCACTTTCTCATCAAATTTATTAGAAAATATATGCACGCTTTCAAAAACCATGTATGTTTCTGGTAGTCACATAAACTTGGCGTCCCTGTTTCAAAACAAAAACTAAAAGTTATATATTTAATCATAGCTAAAAGAATCAATCAACAAAGCATTGAAAATATTTAATTCATATAAAGAACATGGGCTTTTCGATAAGTGACTACATAGTCGTCGTATAGATAATCTTTTTTGTTTAAAAAAAGATAGATAGTGACTAACACCTAACAACTAAAAAACTCTAACAAAATAAATCCACGTCATCACGAAACAAGTCAAAGCCTCACGAAATAGATCCTAACCATTAAGTAATTTGTTACAATTTCTATAATACATAAAAAACCAAGTTGACAAGACGAGTACGGTGGTTTTGGTGTGAAACCGACGCACTTGGGCATAAACCAACAAAATAAGAAACGGGAACAGGGGAATTGCGGCGCACACATAAAGATGTGCGTCGTACTTTCTGCAACAGGAGACATATTTTAAGAGATTTAAGATATTTTAAACACACGAAACTTGCACAAGAATGCAAACAAATCTGCAAACAACTAAACAAATCCTGGCACGGCGCCAAAATTGAGGTGTGTTTTACAAGCTCTAAATTTATTATTACTAGGAAATACCGATTTTGACCAAAAACAAAACATTCGGCAAGTATACCTCATTCGCACGTGTGTAATATTGTATAATTAGGTAAGTCCAGGTCGTTCCACGGAATTTGATACAATTCACAGATTGTTTATAAAGTAAACAAGCTAATGATTGTCACAGATCAAATAGCCAAAACGTGTGTAAATCAAGCAAGATACCAAGCATAAAAGATATAGATATTGCAAACAATATATAAACAAAATCATACAAGTCATATATGACGGCAATCATACTTAACAATCTTTGCATTTCTACCAATGATAACCATGAATCCTTTTCGGCCTATGTACTACATCATCACGGCGCGTTAAGAATAGTTTGCCTCAGTGACAAGCAAAACATGCATATATATGAATTCCTCCCAACCAGGTCGGTCAACATAAGGAAGGGTCTTAAACATCATTCTACTTGGGTTGATTATCAATTTACTATACAATTCTCACAAGTATGATATTGACATGCCATAGACAAACGATTCAAAATACATCAAGACAATAAACCCTTTCAGACTATTTCAATTGCAATGATATACCAAAAGATAAACAAGGATCCAAGCAAAATAACATCGAATTCATAAACATGTATATTCATAAGTCATAGCAAAATCATCCAAATATCATATCATGTTTCACATATGAGAACAACGTAACAATACCAATATTTTGACTACAACAACCACCAAACCAAAACTAATAGTTTCATGATCAACCAACAACCAAATGCTACTAAAATAACCCAGAATATACTAAGTAACTTTTGGAAATCCGCAACATATCACCAAATGGAGTGTTTGGTTACAAGGTTTATGGTGATGACCTTAAGAGAATTTGGTGTGAATCCTTTAAGAATCAAAGTAAGAAGTATTTAGATTCTGGAAATGGATGATAGGTGGTCTATATATGGTGTTAGAACTGGGAAATTTATGAATATGGTGGTGGTTCATGGTGGTAGCATTGTGGTGTAGAGGGGTGTTTGGATCATTGGGTCCTAAGACCCTCACCACTCCTTCCTCCTCTCCAAACTACTTTCTAGAGAGTGTGTGTGTGTGATATGATTTGTGTGTGAGAATATATGAAATGGGAGAGCCGAAGAGGGTATTTATAGGTTGTTCGGGGGCCAAAGTATGCCGCACAAACTTATTTGTGCGCCACACTTAGTGAGTTAATGCACTTAGCATTTAATTGCATTCAATTTTCTCCACCGCCTCAAAAGTGCGCCGCACTTTGGGTAAAACCGCCGCACTTACTGCAACTTCAACACTTGGCCTTTTTCATGGTTGTAGATAATTGAATTCCGCTCGCGTAGCTGCCAGAATCGCGTCAAACGGAGTTAGTACGACCGAGTTATGACCAAAACAGTGAACAGGTGTCGGGAAGCTTTTAGTTTGAGTTTACTTCTTCATTTATGCTTCAAATCTTCGTGTATTCTTCCGTTTTCTTCCACGACACTTACTTAGAACTTACAATAGCACTTATACTCGATTAAGTACCGAAAGTTCTTATATTTAACCAAATTACATATATAAAAGCATTGATAACGCGTATAAAAACATGTATAATTTGAGCGTTATCACTCCACCTCTTCTTCCTCCGCCTTTGATCAACCATCCTCCTCTCATCTTAACGATGATGATGATGATGGAAATGACGAAGGGACCTCATGTGCAAGTACTCCTTCCCCTATTCGTTATGTCAATTCGTTAACAAATGAAGTTCCTTAAGTTTTTCAAAACCCACCTAATATTAAACCTCACTTTGAACCCTTTTACACTCGTCAAACCGAAATCATCAACCGTCTAGTTTAGATTCGAGATGAGCATCGTGGTAGATTAAGGTCAATCGGGAAAGGCCTTAGAAACTTGTGGAGAAATATAAAGAAGTGAGCAATATGGAAATGTGCTTTGTGACATTATTAACTATATTATTTACTACTTTATTAAACTTAAGTACTTAAACTTATATTACTTAGTGGTAACTTAGTATGTAGTACGGGAAATATAACTTGCCTTGGATGATCTTTCGATTTTATCATCCTATATGATAATATGCACGCTTATCTATTTGTTAATATGCATACATGTGTTTCTTTGATTGAACTTTGGATGGTTAGTTTTATGAACTTGATTGTTAAGTGTTAGATGATTCATGATGAAATAGAATTGATTGTAAAAAGAAAAATTTAGGAAAATTTTCTTTTGTACAGGGCTTATAGAAAACCAGGAAGAACTAAAAAATTTCCTATCTCTAGAGAATGGCCCCCTAATATATCTGGGACCGCCATGTAATTTTGGGACCGCCATCAAAAGTCACATAAATTTTACTGTGACTACCTGATTTTCTGTGCAGTTGACCATTCTCTCTTAGACCAAGCTAAACTTCCTGCATTTTGCTAAACCACTTTTGGAATTTATCCCTTTATTCCTCATGCTTTTCTACTTTGATCCTATGCTTTCTAATTAAATAAGTCACTCTTCATATTCTTCTTACCATTTTCATCTTCCTTAAACCATTCTTCCATGAATTCCACCAAAGCTTCTTCTTCTAACCCTTCCAAGAAAATCAAACTAACCATAATCCCTCCTAGACAACTATTTGTTAACATCTTTAGTGATGAAGATGTTACCACCACACCTTCCCCCACAATAACTTCTTCATCTCCAACTCCTCCAAATGCACCATCAAAAACTTCATCCATAAATCAAACCTCATCAAGCCAAGATGTTAGTGCAAATATTATGATATTTAATCTATACAATCTCTTTATGTTTTGGTGATGACAAACATGTGACTTGTAATACGTAACGTAAAGTGCGTTAGTTACTCGTAATCACAAATCATCAATGCATACATGCATCTACATCTCACGACGTCTCAAGTCTACATCAACACCGACATTTGTTTGCACCAGACGTAAATCGCATAAGGTATGTACAAACAACATTAAACTTGTAGGATGATCAAAGAAATAAGTTTTTGTCATAAACATTACATTTTTATAAATGTAACAAAACAAATTGTCAAAAATTAATTACACAAATTATTTTTAAATTATAAAGAAATGTTTTATGTAGTAATTATTTCAAAATTTAAATCTAGCCATTTTCCCCCCAAAACAAGTGTCACTTTCACCAGACAAGTTTGTCACCACAAAAAGACAAAAATAGGAGCGTCTGTCAGGGCGGTCCCTTAAATAGGCCGGCGGCCCCCTTAAATATCCGGCGGCCCCCTAATATATCTGGGACCGCCGTTTCCTGACAGGCTGTTTTTTAGCTCCTATAAATAGTGGGTCACCTCCAACTATTTTCATAACCCTTTTGCACGAATTTCTTTCAGTTCTTTCTCTCTCTAGATCTTACTAAATCTCTCTAAACCTTTGATCATTTAACTTGTTTAATCTTGTTTAAATGTGATCCAATCTTCTATCATTTCCTTCTTCCCTCAAGTGCAAGAGAAAAAATTTCGTCATCATCAAGATACGAAGTTATGTAGTCTAGTTAGTTCATTTGTAACATATGTTACATATAGATCGAGTCCATGTCTTCCAATCTTTAGTAGTGTGTAGATCCGAATGGTGTGTACATTCGGAAGGGTTGATTGTGGGTTGGTTAGTATTTTGGGCCTTAAAATACATTAGTGTAATGGTAGATTGGTTCTAGCTAAGATTAGGACTCGACATTTAGCTTAGTGTCGAAAAATAATGTAAGCGACGCGGTTTATGTGTTTAGGCCATAAAACACAAGGTTTATTATGTTGAGACATAAAACATAACGGGTTTGGTTGTACCCAAAGAAGGACTCGATATCTATCTTAGTGTCGGAAAATAATGTAAGCATTGGTATAAGGTTTTCTCCGCCGAAAGGGAGCTTGTTGATTAGTGAAGTAACTCTCGAGTTGGATACTCGAGGAGTGGAGTAGGGCGAAGAGGAGCTTCGTGACCGAACCACTATAAATCATCGTGTCGGTTTGCATTTTCTTTTACCTTTCTCTTTACTTATGTCTTTACATTTATCGCTTTACTTTTACACTTGCATTGTGCTTATGATTGTGTGCATTGTTGTGTATGTTGTGTTAGTCATGGTTGTGTAGCTCTTTGTAGTAAACATTGTGAGTGTGGATATATTGGTAGAATATGCGCTAGTTATTTTAAATCCATTATCGACACTTCTCATATTGCGTCAAACTTGATTGGTGATTTGATACAAATGATCTAGTCCGAAAACCTCTTCTGGAGGCGGTCCCTTTAAATAGGGCGGCCCCCTGATGTACTAGGCGGCCCCCATATATTTATGGGACCGCCGGCAGAGAGTCATGTAATAATTGATATAAAAGATTTAAAGTTTTTGAAAGGAAACGTATTCACCCCCCCTGAACTGTGAATCAGATAGATTCATTAAAAGAAACTTTCTTGACAGGGTTTCCGGCACGTAACAAGTAGTTCCTTATTACCTAAGTATCAGATTCCCTATTGTTATTCGCCTATTCTCTATAGGTACGATGTCGAAGACTAACTAACTATAAGTATTTCTCTTATTGAATGGTAAATGAGTGAAGTCAGTTACAGTTACTATTCTGTGGACTATACCATACAATTCCTTTTTCAGCGTTTTACTTCTTAATACAATTAAGTACCGTAGAAGGCCTGTGGCAAAAATCATTTGAAAAACATTCGATGTGCTTTATAAAATTTGTTGAGGCACAAACGAAAGTTTAAATCAGAATGACTTTTGTTGTGTTTTGTATTATATCCCAAAAGATATGAAGTGCCTTAGAAATCCAAATTGTACAAGTAATTTCATGGAAATCCACTTACTTTCGTTGGCGCAGTCCGAGACCTAGGCATGAGGCATTTTTCATACGAATAACCCTGGTGGTTACAAACATCTCTTTTCCTTTTCCTAAGGAATTCCATAAGATCTACTTTCACGAACATGAAAACAAATGATTCTTTGACATTTATCAAGATAGTTGAGTATAACACAAACCTTTTAGGTACCTTGACATTTTTGATATTTTAACACTCCATTATGCTCCCCCTACACATGTGCGTCGTAATCGAAAGATGTTTCGCACATGATGGATAGGACTTAGCCATTTTAGAATCAACTCGAAATATATTTAATTCTCCGTTTTACATGTTTAAGTCCACATTTTCTCCCTCCGATCAAAAAGTTGAAACTGTCCGTTGAATGGGTTTTGATCTAGAATGGAATTAAAATGTATCAATCTCCCCTCTAAAGTAGTATTGAGGTGAGCGTGAAATAGCACAAATCATCGGTGAGCAATTGAAATAAGACCTTAGAATAAACTAGACAGGAATGATTACTGCAATCTGTCTTAAACTTGGTAACGCGGTTGGTCGTGTCCAAAAAATCTTTAGCTAAGAGAGATCAGCAACATGACGTTCTTTTGACCTGCAACAACTGTTAGTAGTACTGATTCTCCCCCTCAAACTATGACTCATGTTCTATTTAAAGATCTATAGTTACAGTCTGATTTGGTCATCCCGAACATGTTTAATAAAACAAATTGTTTATGAGAAAAATGGTTCGGGGTTTAGACAACTTCTTGTCTGTGGAAGAAATAATGCACTGAACGTCATTTAAAACTCTCCGGTTATGACCAGGGTTAATGTTTTGAAATAACTGCAAGCCATTTATCTAAATTTTTTTATTATTATATACAAAGGATACAATGCTTTAGCATTTCAAAAATACCAGATAACCCCTTGGAACTAGCCTTTCGATCACTAAGTTTACAATCAGTGAACCTAGAGATCATAGTAACTTTGGAACTAGAACTAACACTCGGGGTAAGTTCTAAAGGCTCAACAATGGGTTCCACTATCCTAGATAAGGAAGTTATCATACAACGCAAAATGTCGTCCAGTGGGTCTCCACTGAGGCTTAACACTACCAACAACCTTTCCAGTTGGTCTCCAAGCTGTCTTAGTAGTGTTCACATTATGATTTCTCGTTGCTTTCCAAGCCTTTTTATTACGATTCACACTATGTTTGGCCTGGGGGGTTTTGGTATTCACAGACTTCAAAGAACGAATCACAAACTGATTATGATCAACAAAATTCAACTTCCTATTGTGATCTGCTGCTCTCCTCGCGTTCACACTTTTACTAGGCAAGATACGATGGTTTCGAGTGTGGCTCTTTGGCATAGGTTTGCGAGATTCAGTGGCAGGTCTGGTTCTTGTAGACAGATTTACAGAAACATTAGGCTTCTTGTTTTGTTTGCACTTTGGTTGGGTTTCTTGGTGGGTTTTTTTGAAAAGTCCTAGGGGGTTCTTGAAAAGTAACTTGCTTTTTCTTAGGCAACGGGGTTGGTTTTACCCAGTTGGCTCTTTTTGGGGGTGGAACGTACTTAGAACCTAAGTTGTACATTCCAAGAGCAAGCACTTTGGGTGTCTCAGAAGTTGAAGGTCCACTACTTGTTTTACCATGCACTAGGGCTTTCAGCTTGGTATTTTCTGCAGTTAACGCACTAAGCTTTTCAGTTGTGACGCAGTACAGTTGAGTGTGTATTCGCTTTGAAAGTTCATGCATACCTTCTGTTGCAGACTTCGTTTTTCATACCTTAAGGCGCATCTAGCTGAATCATATGGGAGGTAATCGTATCTTTCAACTGAATTCTGTCTAGTTTCTAATGCCTGTGGTCACACTACTTCAGTGGAACCTACATCAACACCTTACATAATTGTTTGATCTGGCATCTAAATTCCTGATAGTGTCATCTTTCCCTTGAAGCTTTTTTCTTATACTTGTTAATTCAAAATTGCTTTGGAACGGCACTAGAGTGTCTATGCACTGTTTATAGTTTTGAAATTTAAGTTGTAAATCAATATGGGTCTTTTGTAAATGAGAGTTATGTTTCTCAAATTCAATGACCATCTTTTGTTGTTTCAAAACTTCAGCTTCAAGTTTAAGAACTTTAGTGTGTTCCCTATCGCATGCAGATCTAAGATCTTCGCAAAGGAAATTTGAACTAGGGGCACACACCAATATCAGGATGTAAGCACTTAGAGAGATATCTTTTTCGAAACATTCAGCATTTAAGCAGTCATTTTTGATTTAAAAGATTTTTTCTTCTTTATGGTCAGGTTCTTGTTATCAGAACACATCGTTCATTACTCCACATCCATAAGTCATCAAAAAATGTTCATATTCTTTTACTTCTTTGAAAATGGTTTTCATTATGCCGATTTCTATGTGTTTTTTGAATGTTCATAAAATGGTACCAGTTGTTGTTCAACAAACTGTTTGGCATAATCAAAACACCATTTGGAAACATAGAGTGGTTTTTGTGTTGTTCGTTCATTTATGATACCTTCAAATTGATGAAAAATAGCATTAACCTTTTGAAGATTAGCCAAAACCTGACTTGGAGGTGGACGTGTATGAATACAGGGAGTGACAGGTCTATCTGGGTTACTAGCTTGACTAGCAATTTCATTGGCAGGTAGCCAATACGCCTGTTCTCGGGACAGTTCCTGTTGAGGAACAAACATAAGGGAATTAAGCTTGTCATAGAAACCATTCTCAGGTTGAACATGCCCTGGTTTTTCGTTCATATTTTTCATGCTAACAACTTGGTGAACCAAGACCTCTTCACTATCCATATAACTAACGGTGTGGTGAGGTTGGATGCAAAAGGTTATTAGCATCATACTAAGCAGGTTTGTGCACGTCATGGCCATATAAACCTAGACCTGGGGTTTCGGGGTACCTAGGATGTCCTTGTGCAAGTCTGCGGTTTCGTTGCCGGCTTAGGTTTCTTAAAAAGCATAGGAATAGTTTGTGTTGGCATGTTAAATCTTTGCAACATATCTCTTGCAACTTTGTTAGCATTCTTTAAACAAACTATTTCATCTAGATAACTATATGCGAGTTCCTTTTTCTCGGATAAAATCTTTTCCTTTTTAGATTGGAAAAATGCAATTGATTTTTCTTTTCCTGAAAGAGTGGATTTAAGCAAATCGTTTTCTTGCACAAGCTCAGCATTACGCTTGTTACGCTGAATCACTAGGGGTTGTTCCTGTCTAACTTTGTTTTCAAGATCAAGTTTGTCCTTATGGGTATCTAGACGACATATTTCTTGCTTGCATTGAAGAAGCTCATTTTTTAAGGTCTCGATTTCCAAACATTTTTTCTTGGTTAACTTAGCATGTCCAGTCTAGTTGGTTTGTAAGTCAGTTTAAGATTGGAAATCATAGAAACTTTATCAGATGTGTCAGCAGATACCTCAGATGGAACATTTTGGGCTTCGGTGTCAAGAAGATACTGATGATACGGGATCGTATTGTCATCAATCTCAGTCTCAGCATCGAAGTCTAAATGTTCTTCCTGGTGCATCTCCTGACTCAACTGATAATCTACATTATCAGATTTTTGATTGTCATTGGAGTGTACCTTATTGACTGGATTGTTGGTTGCACTAGTGGATGACAAGTTGGCCATAAAAGCGACAACAGCATTGGGACCTTCATCCACGTCTGAGTCATATGCATCCTCATGATTAGCTTGAAACATGTTTGTTGTAGTCAGTGCCTGAGGTTGATCATAAGGTGTGGTGCATTCCACATCAGCAGCACTTGAATCCTTATCAGTCATCTTTGGTTTTTGAATTTTAAGAACTGAATGATCTGATCGTTGAGTGATTGTTGATTTGTTTTATTTATGTTTGGTGTTGTTTTTGTTTGATTTGTGTTTGGTTGAAGTCAATTACTGTTCACGGGATTTTACAATCTTTTGTTAAAAACCGAGGATAAGAATCGTATCTTTCGCGGGATTTTACAAAATCAAGAAGAAACCATAAAACAATAATGAATTGATCTTGTGTAGGAGGAAAGAAAAGAACAAGAATATAATTTCTAAATTTAAAAGATCATATCCCTTGACTTTAGGAACCAATTATTTACTTCCTAAAATTAACCTCCACTAGGATTATATCCCTTGACTTTAGGAACCAATTATTTACTTCCCAAAATTAACCTCCACTAGGATATAATTATTTACTTCCCAAAAGATTATATCTTTGACTTTAGGAACCAATTATTTACTTTCCAAAATTTTCCTCCACTAGGATTATATCAAATCTCTTGATTTTAGAAAACAAATATTTTCTTCTCAAAAATATAGATCTCTTACTTTTCTTTCTTTTTTTTAAAATATGCCTAAACTCTTTTTTTTTAAATAAAATAAGCCGAAATTTATTTTTGTAAAAATAAGCCGAAATTTTTCTAAAAAAAACTTTTGATGAGATCAAAAAAAATTAAGTCGAAATCAGATAGATGTATTAAGGCTCGTTCAATTTAATTTTTTCAAACACACAAGATTAAGACACGTATCACTTAGGCTTAAAAATTAAGCCGGAAAATCCTTGTAATTGCTTACGGAGATGGTTATTATGATATTAGATCTAACATAAACCTTTATGGAATCATTGAATGAAAGCAAACACACAAACAAATTCGGATCCCTCTTTATTTTTTATTTCCGAATAAAAAATAGAAACACAAACCAAATCAAATCATCAATCTTGAAGGCTCTTGATACCAATTGTAGGATCCCTAGATCATTCCATTGATTTAATCACCAAGTTCAATGGCACAAAAGATTAAACATTAAAGAAACTTTTTAATTGAAAGAAACAAGAGTTGCTACAAACCCTAAAAGATGAAAAATAATATATGGAGTAGCTTTTTTTTTGGTCTAAATTGTCTAACCTAATTTTGACTAAACTAGGTGTATTTATACTAAAAAGGTTCTGCCCATTCAGGCTTTTGTTGGCTTTCCAGGCTTTTTTTCTTGGTTAGCCCAATTACATTAATAAACATTAATTAACATTGTCTTTCGAGCTAGACTTTTGTCTTGTATCTTCGAGTGACCGAAGCTTCTTTGTTTGGGTCCATTTATGTGATCCTAACATTTTTCAGTTATGTCTCTCTCTAAATCTCACTACATCTTTCTACATCTTTGATCATTTAACACGTTTAATCTTATTTTAATGTGATCCAATCTTCTATCCTTTCCTTCTTCCCTCATGTGCAAGAGAAGAACTTTCGTCATCGTCAAGATGCGAAGTTATGTAGTCTAGTTAGTCTATCTGTAACATTTGTTACATATAGATCGTGTCCATGTCTTTCATTCTTTGAGTAGTGTGTAGTTGCGGATAGTTTATAAAATCCGGAAGTGTGAAGTGTGTTCAGTTTGTATTGCGGTCTAAAATACAAGTATGGGTGGTAGATTGGTTCTAGCTAAGATTAGCACTCGACATTAGCTTAGTGTCAGAAAATATTTAAGCGACGCGATTTATGTGATTAGGCTATAAAACACAAGGTTTGTTATGTTGGGCCATAAAACATAACGAGTTTGGTTTGTACCAGAAGAAAGATCGAAATCTAGCATAGTGTCGAAAAAATAATGTAAGCAAACTTGTATGTTTCTCCGTCTGAGTAAGGAGCTTGTGTTGAGTTGTGAAGTTAACTCTCAAGGTTGGTACTCGGGGAGTGGAGTAGGGCGAAGAGGAGTTTCGTGATCGAACCACTATAAATCATCGTGTCCGGTTTGCATTTCCTTTCAAAACCAATAACAAAGAGATCATAGTAACTTTGGAATAGAAATATCATCGGGGTATAGTTCTAAAGGCTCAACAAAATGGTTTCCACTATCCTAGTTATAAGCGACAGTATCATACAACGCAAAAATGTCGTCCCTGTGGTCTCCCAATAAGGTTAACTCTACCAAACAACCTTTCCACGTTGGTCTCCATGCTGTCTTAGTAGTGTTCACAATTTATGATTTCTTGTTGCTTTCAAGCCTTCTTAGTACGTTTCACTCTATGTTTGGCCTGGGAGGGTTTGGTTTTCACAGACTTCAAAGAAACGACATCACAAATCTGATTATGATCAACAAAATCAACTTCCTATTGTGTTCTGTGCTTCCTAGCGTTCCACTTTTACTTGGCAAGATTCGATGGTTTGAAAGTTTGGTCTCGTTGGCAAAGGTTTGCGAAGATCATCAGTGGCAGGTCATGGTTCTTGTAGACAGTATTTACTGAAACATTTGGCTTCTTTTTTTTGCTGAGTAGGTTTTATGTGTGGGTCTATTTGAAGTCCTTGGGGGTTCTTGAAAATTAACTTGGCTTTTTCTTAGGCAACGGGGGGGTTTTACTCCAGTGGGCTCTTTTTGGGGGTTTGGAAACGTACTTAGAAACCTAAGTTGGACATTCACAAGTGCAAGCACTTTGGGTTTGTCTCAGAAGTTGAAGGTTCCAACTACTTGTTTTTCCATGCACTAGGCTTTCGTTGGTATTTTCTGCAGTTAACGCACTAAGCTTTTCATGTGTACCAGTTACGGGAGTGAGTGATTCGATTCTTTGAAAGTTCATCATACCTTCTTTGCAGACTCACGTTTTCTACCTTAAGGCCATCTAGCTGAATCCTAATTGAGGTAATCGTATCTTTCAACTGAATTCTGTCAGTTTCTAATGCCTGTTGGTCACAACTACCTTCAGTGGAACTACATTCAACACCTTCATGATGTTGATCTGAGCATCTATATTCCTGTAGTGTCATCTTTCCCTGAAAGCTGTTTTCTTAACTGTTAATTTCAAAAAATTGCATTGGAGGCAACTAGAAGTGTCTTATCCATGTTATTTGTTTTGAAATTTAAGTTAGTAATAATATGGGTTTTTGTGAATGAGAGTTATGTTTCTCAGATTCAATGACCTTCTTGTTGTTTCAAACTTCAGCTTCAAGTTCAAGAACTTTAGTGTGTATCCCTATCGCCCCATGCAGATCTAAAGTTCTTCGCAAGGCAATTCGAATAGGGGGCACAACAATATCGGGCAGTAAGCACAATAGAGCAGATATCTTTTTCTAATCATTCAGCATTTAAGCAGTCATTTTTGATTTAAAAGTTTTTTCTTCTTTATGGTCAGGTTCTTGTTATCAGAACACATCGTCCATTACTCCAATTAAGTCATCACAAATCTATTCATATTTTTTACTTCTTTGAAAATTTTTCATTTGCAGATTCTATGTGTTTTTGAAATGGTCTTAAATGGTACCAGTTGTTGTTCTACAAATGTTTGGTTAATCAAAACACCATTTGGAAACATAGAGTGGTTTTTGTGTTGTTCGTTCATTTATGATACCTTCAAATTGATGAAAAATAGCATTAACCTTTTGAAGATTAGCCAAAACCTGACTTGGAGGTGGACGTGTATGAATACAGGGAGTGACAGGTCTATCTGGGTTACTAGCTTGACTAGCAATTTCATTGGCAGGTAGCCAATACGCTGTTCTCGGACAGTTCCTGTGTATGGAAACAAACATAAGGGAATTAAGCCTTGTCATAGAATCCATTCTCAGGTAGAAACATGCCCTGGTTTTTACGTTCATTTTTTTCTTGCTAACAACTTGGGGAACAAGACCTCACTTTCACTTTCCCATATTACTAACAGGTGGTTGGTGAGTTGGATGTAAAAAAGGTTATCGCATCATACCAAAGCAGTGTTGAGCAACGCATGGCACACTTTAACTAGGACAAGGGTTTACGGGATAACCTAGATGTGCCTTGTGCAAAGTCAGCGGTTGCGGCTTTAGCTTGGTTTCTTAAAAAGCATAGGAATAGTTGTGTTGGATGTTTTAAATCTTTTCAAATATCTCTTGTCTAATTTGTTTGCATGCTTTAAACAAACAACTATTTCATCTAGATAACTATCGGTGAGTTTTCCTTTTTATTGGATAAAATCTTTTCCTTTTTAGATTGTAAAAAATGCAATGTTTTCTTTTTCCTGGAAAGAGTGGGATGAAGCAAATCGTTTTCTTGCACAAGCCTCAGGCGTTTACGCTTGTTACGATGAATCACTGGGCTTGTTCTCTGTCTACTTTGTTTCAAGATCAAGTTTGACCTTATGGGTATCTAGACGACATATTTCTTGCTTGCATTGAAGAAGCTCATTTTGTAAGGTCTCGATTTCCAAAACATTTTCTTGGGTTACACCTTAGCATGTCGTCTAGTTGGGTTTGTAAGTCAGTTTAAGATTAGGCAATCATAGAAAAACTTTATCAGATGTGTCAGCAGATACCTCAGATGGATCATTTTGGGCTTCGGTCGTCAAGAAGATATGATGATACAGGATGTATTGTCATCAATCTCTGCTTCTCTGCATCAGAGTCTAATGTTCTTCCTGGTGCCATCTCCTGACTCATCTGATATCTACATTATCAGTTTTTGATTGTCATGGAGTGTACCTTATGACTAATTGTTGGTTTGCACTAGTGGATGACAAGTTGGCCATAAAAGCGACAGCAGCATTGGGACCTTCATCCACGTCTGAATCATATGCATCCTCATGATTGGCTTGAAACATGTTTGTTGTAGTCAGTGCCTGAGGTTGATCATAAGGTGCGGTGCATTCCACATCAGCAGCACTTGAATCCTTATCAGTCATCTTTGGTTTTGAATTTAAGACTGTATGATCTGATCGTTGAGTGATTGTTGATTTGTTTTATTTGTGTTTGGTGTTGTTTTTGTTTGATTTGTGTTTGGTTGAAGTCAATTACTGTTCACGGGATTTTACAAATCTTTGATTAAAACCGAGAAAAGAATCGTATCTTTCGCGGGATTTTACAAAATCAAGAAGAAACCGTAAAACAATAATGAATTGATCTTGTGTAGGAGGAAAGAAAAGAACAAGAATATAATTTCCAAATTTAAAAGATTATATCCCTTGACTTTAGGAACCAATTATTTACTTCCCAAAATTAACCTCCACTAGGATTATATCCCTTGACTTTAGGAACCAATTATTTACTTCCCAAAATTAACCTCCACTAGGATTATATCAAATCCCTTGATTTTAGAAAACAAATATTTTCTTCTCAAAAATATAGATCTCTTACTTTTCTTTTCTTTTTTTTTTAAAAATATGCCTAAACTCTTTTTTTTTTAAATAAAATAAGCCGAAATTTATTTTTGTAAAAATAAGCCGAAATTTTTCTAAAAAAAACTTTCGATGAGATCAAAAAAAATTAAGTCGAAATCAGATAGATGTATTAAGGCTCGTTCAATTTAATTTTTTCAAACACACAAGATTAAAACACGTACCACTTAGGCTAAAATTAAGCCGAATCCTTGATTGCTAACGAGATGGTTATTATGATATTAGATCTAAACATAAACCATCTATGAATCAAGAATGAAAGCAAACACACAAACAAATTCGGATCCCTCTTTATTTTTTATTTCCGAATAAAAAATAGAAACACAAACCAAATCAAATCATCAATCTTGAAGGCTCTTGATACCAATTGTAGGATCCCTAGATCATTCCATAGATTAATCACAAGATCAATAGCACAAAAGATTAAACATTAAAGAACTTTTTGATTGAAAGAAACAAGAGTTGCTACAAACCCTAAAAAGTGAAATATATATGGAGTGCTTTTTTTTTTGGTCTATATTGTTCTCACCTAATTTGACTAAACTATGTGTATTTATACTAAAAAGGTTCAGCCCATTCTAGGCTTTTGTTGGGCTTTTCAGGCTTTTTCTTTGTTAGCCCAATTACATTAATAAACATTAATTAACATTGTCTTTCGAGCTAGACTTTTGTCTTGAATCTTCGAGTGACCGAAGCTTCTTTGTTTGGGTCCATTTATGTGATCCTAACATTTTTTTTAAGTTCTTTCTCTCTCTTAAATCTCACTACGTCTTTCTACATCTTTGAACATTTAACTTGTTTAATCTTTTGTTTAATAAATGTGATACAATATTTATCCTTTCCTTCTTTCCTCATGTGCAAGATGAGCACATTTCGCCATCGTCAAAATACGAATTTATTAGTCTAGTTAGTTCATTTATAAACATTTGTTACATATAGATCGAGTCATGTCTGTCTTTCTTGTGTTTGTTGTAGGATCGGATAGTGTATAATCCGGAAGTGTTTGTTGTGTGTTAGTTGTATTTCGGTACCTCAAAATACAGTATGGGTGGTCTTAGATTTGGTTCAGCTAAGATTAGCACTCGACATTAGCTTAGTGTCAGAAAATATTTAAGCGACGCGATTTATGTGATTAGGCTATAAAACACAAGGTTTGTTATGTTGGGCCATAAAACATAACGAGTTTGGTTGTACCAGAAGAAGAACTCGACATCTAGATTAGTGTCGAAAAATAATGTAAGCAACTTGTATGGTTTTCTCCGCCGAGAAAGGAGCTTGTTGATTAGTGAAGTAACTCTCAAGGTTGGTACTCGGGGAGTGGAGTAGGGCGAAGAGGAGTTTCGTGATCGAACCACTTCATCATATCATGTGTACCAGGTTTCATTTCCTTTCACTTATCTCTTTACGCTTTTATTTACATTTATCGCTTTACTTTTATATTTTCATTGTGTTAAAGGGAATATCCTTTGTCAAGAGGTGTTCTTACACAGATGTTAGTTGCAAAACTCTTGGTGGAACAAGATAATGAAATGTCTAAAGAACTTCTTAGGAAGATATTCATGCAGATTGAAAGACCAAGAAGATAAAGCGTTTGGAAGAATCCTCTCATAGAACAAGGTTTAATTCAAGAAACTTGATGATTTGGAGGTAAATCACAAGTTTAGGGGAGAATTGTTGAGAATTAAATGTGTTCATACTTAGTACTGCCAAGTCAAGAGTTAGTACTGCTCAAGTTACAACTGCCAGTATTAACTAGTTAGTACTGCTAGAAGAAAGTTAGTACTGCCAGTACTAACTTAACACTGCTAAAGGACTTAAGACTGCTGCATGAAGATTAAAGACTGCTAAAGAGATAAAGATGTGTTAAGATATTTGTATTGACTTATTCAGAGTATATTCTATATAGTTAGAAAGATACGTATAAGTTTAACATTATAGAATTTGTAGTTATCTTGTAAAAGACTCTTTAGTGTATAAAAGGAGATCTTAGGTTATGGTTTTTAGATATACAATAGTCATAGACGTTTTGATACATAGCTTCAAGGTTGTAAGTACTACACAGAGTACTCGTATTATTCATAGTAATAATATTAGAGCTTTTCAGTTATATCATTATTCTTAAAGTTTACTGTTTCATTAACATTCTTCTAAGTATTAAAGAGTAGATTCCGCATACTCTTTAGTATTCACAATGTTTCTATCATAGTTGTTTTGGATTTATCCAAAGTAACTTAACATTTACAAGCTAAAGAATAGATCTTAAGTTGGGATCAACATTTTCCTTTGAGTCAGGCATTTCTAATTGATATATCTTTAAAAAATAGTGTATTTGTCCTTTTAAAATATTGATCTTAATTAATTTTTGAAATGGGGAGGAACTATTTTATTTTCAAATCAAATCAAGCTAAGTATACATCGTTATATCTAATACACAAAACAACGACGAATATCCTTATGTGTATGCTAGATGATTATGTGTATTTACTTTTGTTTCAACTTGGTTAATAGATATTAATAAGTAATCATTACTATTTGTAATTGAGCTAATTATATATCTAAACACATGTGCCATGTATGCTATTTGTATGTTACTAGTTTTCCGGATTATGCCTAATAGGAATTACACTAGATTTCTTGCGTTAAGTTGCAAAATTGTTTGTGCATTGCATATAGGCATAGATCACTATATCTACAAGTGTTACATAAACATCTTGTAGATCATTTTGAGTGTAGTAACCCATTTAGGAATGAGAATTCAATAGTTTGTCAAGTGTGTGGAAAAATAATGTCCTAAGATCATATATTAAAACCCGTCACTAAAATATTTCCAACACATCAACTCTCTTCCAACAAGATGTCTAAATCTTTTCATCATCTTGCGGTGTTTGACCTTGGGTTGGTTAAACAAAATAAAAGATTGTATTAATACATTGGTAATTAAGTAAAAGAAAATGTATTTTTAAACTTTGCTTGTGCTTGCATTGTTCTAACACACACACATAATTATATTCTTTTTATAAACATATAGTGTTTTACAAAAGATGTGTGTTGTATTAAAATGGTTAGAAAAATCATTCATATACTAATAAAATGTCAAAAACTATGCATACTATGCATAACAACAAATAGTTTTTCGCACACGCAAAATATATGACAATCTTGAAGTAAGAAATTAACTTGTCATTATTCATCAACCTCACACTTACAACTAGTCTTAGGATTAGTGGAACACACTATGAAAATCTTTATTTGTCTTCTTTTAAAAGAGTGTTCGTGAGGGTCAAGAAAGATTTCGAATATATATCAACTCATTATTCAAACTATGATTGATGTTATTATCGAATCTAATTGACAAGTTTTCGAGTATGGACAAGAAATCGGATTCTTATTTGTCTAGCTTTAAGATTATATCAAAATATAACAAGAGATATTATCTTAAACCTACATACTCAATCACACTCGATTGATATGAAAATAACGACATCCCTTTCCAAGACGATAAGAATATGCATCGGATCATAACTCACACTTGTGTAGATGATGTCATATTGAGTCTACTTGTCCAATAGTTGTGTTCCAAATATTTGGCAAATATATGCATAAAATACACAATGAAGTAGGATTGACGACTTGAATGTTTTGTCCAAAATATTCAAGTAATTTACCTTGCAATGCAATTGGTAAAGTCGTCATCTCCGAAAAGCCAAACATGAGCAAATGCACAACATATGTAACTTTGCTCAAACAATTCAAAAGCACAACTCAAAACTCAAACTATCTTCTCATCAAAACTCTCTCTTACTTTATCAAATAAGCATAATATTTCTTCTTCACCAAATGAGAACCCTTTAACCATCTAAGGTTAGGATTAGGAAGAATTGAACATATTCCACAAACCATTTTTGTGCTTTCTTTCAATAGGTGATCGTAAGAGGATTTTGAATATGAAGATGATTATTATTCAAACGATAATCAATCTCACTATTCAATCTAATTACAAATTTGGAATATGAACATGAAATCGAGATTAGGATTTATCTAGATCACGGAAATATCAATCAAATGACCATAGATATTTTTTCAAACGTCTCTGTTTAAACTATCCTTGGTTTTTACATGTGAAAACACGAAGTCGATGCAAGAAACAAGATTAGTCATCGAATTGCAATTCACACTTGCAGTGAAGATGTTTTATTGAGTCTAAAGTGTTTAAATATTGTGTTATTAGCTATGATCAAATTATACATGAAAACTTAAAACACATCTAGTATGGATTGAAGACTTATGAATTTCCATCGGAAACTCATAAGTATCCAACTTGATAAGCAAGTCTTTGGCATGTCATTTACGAAAATCAAACTAAGAACCTTATAATTATATAAGCTTTCCTACTAACCAATTTAACACAATCTCCCAAATAGTGGAAATTTATCCTTGCCTAAATTTGGCACCTCCACGGATCGATGGATATGGTCTTAGATTCTATTTTCGGTTTAGGGAAATCCGCCCTATGGCTTTAGATTTAAAACATTCCCCCTCTTGTAAAATTATTGCTTAAAAGCTACCTAACATACATTAACTAGACTTTAGTAAATCATCATTATTTATTCTAAACGAATTCATTCATAAGTTCTATCGAGGTAAATAACCTTAATTGGATTTCTTTCAGAAAGACAGCAAATTTTGTGCATTATTTAAACTTCTCATTATAGAGCATTACACCTTGTACTCTTAAACATACTCCTAGGTTCTATATGACTCATTCTATCTTAACCACAACAATTGTTGCTACTCTCATTTAACTTTAGAATTCCACACATCTTGATTAGGATTATGCAAACCAGAATTAAAGCATGTTAGTTGAGTCATATTAGGCCCTGAGTGATAAGATAATTCAAGTTTTATCTTTGGTACACTTCATTAGGCAAATATTGTAATCTACTCTGTTGGTCTAATTGAGAATGACTATAGAGAATCTATTGTTTTTTTTTATTCAATAGAATTTAATTTGACCCAAAACAGTTGAATTGCTTCCAAAAGTTTAGTTGGGTTCGTGTATAACTCCGTAAAATTGGTCGTGTTTAGCTGAAATTGAAAAACACCTTAGTGACTAGTCTCATATTCATTCTCTAATTTGAATAATTGAATCTCCTAATAATGCTATTGATAGTCTACTTTGATGGACTTTGATATCTTCATTAGGAGTGATCATAAGCAAAGTAGATCTTAGGTTTCTCCTTAGGTAATCTTGACTACTTGCATCTTCATATATATTGCTTTGAAGTTTCAAGATGATAAGTGCTCTAACGTAAATGCAATTATTGCTTTCAGTTTATCTTAATGTCAACGTTTATTTGCTTAGCTATTGAATTGCATGTTTGTTGTAAATTCGTTTGCTTTTTTAGAATTAGATTAAAAAATCTATTAGTTTTCTAAATAACACACTGGCTCTAGTGCTAAATGCTAAACATGTTTTACATGATGGTTGCATTTAAAATTTATCACGTTTGTTCTATGCGTACAATTTTTCATGGACTTAGACGTTGTTTATGTGCACCTCACTATGTTAGTTATAATGTATCGACTATTTATATTTAAATGTCATTGTAGTCTTACAACATTAATCTTGTTGATTATTGTGTTGATGATGCTTAGATAAACTTGTATTCTTATATTATATATATTATGCATTAGGTTTTTATTTTCTCACTCTAGAATTTTTTTTTCACGTCCGTGTCACATATGTAAAAGTAAAAGAGTAATAAAACATTTTTATATCTCTAGAGTCTTTACTCAACATTCTCTTAATCATCATTCTTGCTTTCTTCGAATAATCCACTATTATGTCAAGAAAAAATTAGATAAAAAATCTAAAGCTTCATCCTAGTAGGTTGACAACTTAAATTTCATCCGAAATATTCAAGTATCTTTACCTTGCGATCGCAAACATTAAAGGTATATCTGAAAATCCTATTCAAGCCGTTTAAAAATAAGTTAAAATGCTCTTCATTCTTTCGACGAAAAAAATTCTTTCTCTTCTCGAAACATTCTTTCTCTTTCGACGATAATATTCTTTCTTTCGAAGTAAACATTCTTTCTCTTGACGAAAAATATTTATCTTTCGGATTACACCTTTCCCTTCTCACTCAACCACGACTCTACAACCATAGAGGATGGCTATATCTCTTTCCTTTATATTTCGCTACCACCTTTGAGATAACCTTATACTCGTCTTGTATTGTTTTATGAACAATTCACAATACTCGTGAGACCAAATCCATCTTGAACATGTCAAGATCGTCGCCTCTCTCTCGTTTTATTTTATTATTAGTTTATTTAATAATTATTTTTTTCGCGTACGAAACACCACTTGAAAATACGTCACCATTTCTTTCTGAAGATTGTCCAAAAGGAAACATCTCCATTCGAAAAGGCGGCGTCATGAAGATAACATCGCTGAATTCTTTCTTTACCCTCAAACGCGAATTTTCAAATTGTCTTGTATAGGTTTGGATGATGGAACACATTCTAATCATTCTCTTCTTCTTACTAGTCTGGATTCTAGTTTATTTTCTTTACCATGGTCGTGACAACTTAAAACTACTTATCCGAAGTACTTTAAGTTCATTTTTAATTAGCGGATATGCAAATTAAATGTCACTCCTCTCCTTAAATTCGTAAGTCCTTAACTCCTTTCTATGTTGGGCGGTCTGGCGGGCCCAGACACTATTTGGGGCCGAGATGTGTTTGGGACCGTGACAGAAGGTTGAGACTATCTGTCATTTCTTTTTCAAATAATAAAAGAACACCCCTATTTTGTGCTTCAGTTGTATCTATTTACACCCAAATATATGCCAACATCTCTTTAAAAGATAAACGGGTCATTCTCTTATCTTAATTTCCTATAAGCAATATTGCTTTGTTTAAGAGAATTTCATAATGAACATGCGTCTCATTCTCCAAAACATTCTTTCAACTCGAATATTCCTGTTTCTGAGTCGTTTAAGCTCAAGATGTTTAGACCTTATCTAGGATAATTATAACACAGCGCGGAATATCGAACATTGTATCATTGTTATTAATACAGGTTTCTTCATCATCATCTCTACACTATAATGACTACTACAAGCCACAATCTTACTGATCAATGTAAGACGGTTTACATCAACAGGATCAAACTTATGATCTTGGGGTACACCAGATGTTGATCTACATCTTTTTGTGGGGACGTGTAAACCACATAACACGTTTTACACCTTTAGTGCACACACACACTTTTTTGCACACTCTTAAAACAATACGTCTATGTTCTCTTCTATATAGAGAGAACAAGTCTTTTACAAAGGAAACATAATTAAATTAGGAATATTTTAATAGATTTTTGCATTAATCAACATATGCTAATATTAGTGAACATCTTTTATAGCAATTAATAGGAATTAATCCATTAATGCTATTAATCTTCTAATCAACAATTACTCAACATTAATTGCATTAATATACAAGTTGTATTTGTATATTCAATCTGGCATTAACTTGGTCTTTATCTTTTTAAGCAAGTCTTCATGTTGAATCTTGGTTCTTCTTTATTCATATCTTTGTAGAATCCTCAATCTTTGTAGATTTCACATACTGCCTTAATTAGTCCCTTTTTGTTTCATTCTTTTGTTCTTTTGTCTCATCTAAATCTATAAATCTAACAATCTTCCCTATTAATGATGACAAAACAAACTATGTTTTCTTGCCGAAATTTAACATGAAGTTGAGTATCATGGATCTTTATAATGAAAACAATCTTCCTTTGTAAACTGCTTCCCCTTAACTTAAGATCTTCCCTTACAGTTATGAACATTCCATGCCATGCCACCACAAGGTCTATAGTTGCTTTCATCTCTGTAACCTCTTCCCCTTTTTGTCATAATTCAATAGGGAACATATGCATTTTAATCTTAACAACTTAACATTATATCTAACTGCTAATCGAACTTTCCAATGTTCTTCAATTACCTCCATGACGCATAATATAATAATGATATACACAGAAGTAGGAATTTTAAACTAGAATAGTAATAATGATGTAGCTGTAATGACCTTTTCCTGAATGGTGCATTGAAAACATTTCCTGATGGTTAAACACTTTGTCAATTAGCTTCCCTGAAACAAATTGTTAAACCATCTTTGATTTCTCAAATTCTGTAGGCTTTTTGTAATGATTACTGATGAAGTAAATTTGATATGCCAAACTTGAAACTGAAGTAAAATCCCCCAAATTTGTTACTTAAGCTTGCACTGTTGTTGATTGAAGAACAGTGCAGGATACCCTCTTGAAATAATCCACATCGACATCTTTGTGACATGAGCACTACAAAGTAATACTTTAAGTGATAGTATAAACCCGTGAGTACTACAGTTATCTTTCCTTAATCGGATATAACTGATACTTCAAGTCTCAATCATAAACCGTATACGCTCAAGCAAGTAATCAATCGATAGCTAGAAATATCGATGATGAAATAAGTAAAACTCCTTCATAATTCACTTCATTCTTAAATAGAAATACAAATAAACCTCTTAATCCATTTGCATTTCTCAAAATAGCCATCATATCATATTAAACCAATCAATCTGTGTGTGATGTCCGATATATGATGGAAGTAGCAGTATAAAGTCATTTGAGCCCGAGCAGTATTAACTGCAGTAATAAACCTAGCAGTAGAAACTGCTTACTAGCCTACGCAGCAGAAAAATCAAGAAGAATTTAAGTTTAATACTACTAGCAATACTAAGTATATCTACTGTTATCACAACAATCAGGAGCACTACATTAAAAACCATTTTAGCATTAAGTTAAATACAGCAACATTAATACGACATTAAGAAATGGCTTAAAGAATCTGCACCAAAAATACATTTACCGACAAACAATATAAAATTTTTTGGGAACTAATCATTACAGATCCTTTCCTAAAATCTCATATTGTGGTATATTTCCTATATCATACACACGGGGTGATTCTTGGATTTGCTAGTTTCTAGAGAGAGAAACACTTGAGAGCAAGTTTTTCTAGAGAGATAAAAGGTTTCTTATGAAATGAAAGAAATGACTAGCTTGATCTTCATAAGTTGGAATATGGCTTATATAGTACATACAATATACCGGGTAATAGTATGGACCTAAAACAAAAAATCCGTATATTAAATATTTATACCACGAGCTTTTAATAAACAGTAAAAATACACGGGTGTGACCGAGTCTTTTTCTACCATATTAATAATCTCCCCTATAGGGAGGTCACCCCTGAAATACCAAACTTAATCACTTCAGTCTTTAGTCTGAAGGACATTTGATATCTTGTACATTTGGGGATAGGATTTTTGATTCATATTACGCTTGTCTTTGACTGTGATCTTGACGCTTTCTTGAGTTCATCGACCCATACATATTCTAATCATCTTGTAATGGATCGCCTTTGTGACTGTGAAGAAATACATGAATCTGAGTTTGCGGAAGTTTGACTCTTTATGAGGTCTTTCATAAATCATACAAGTGTAGTCGTGTATGAGCATTAGGTTATTTACTATATGACATCTCTGGTACTACGGGAATTTTCCATTCATCCTCCTTATTTAGATATCTGTATGAAACAGTAAGCAATAAAAGAAAATTGATTTGAAAAGAATGTCTAAGTGGTTCTTATGAAAGAATTTTATCAACATTTCAAGTGTTTGATTGTTGTCAATATGACCTAATAACCGTTAATTCTATATACTAGAAAAGTTTTGATTCACACAGACATCGCACCATTGTTTTTTCCAGTTGACACAGTTTGATTCTTGTAGTATCGCACAAGTCTCTACAAAGAGCTTTGTTTGTTGTTGGCTCTAAGCAAGATTTCCATCTTCATTGTGAAAATCATTGTTTCTAGGATGTTCTGGAATATCTCAAGGATAATGCGTTAGGACTATTAGGAATAGACTTGTTTACACAGTGTTGATGGACATGAGAATTGGTCATGTTGTTCCTAACGAGATTAATTGCGATCTCTTGGCTCTAGACCAATTAGTGCGTTTTGGTTTTAGTAATACGGAGGTGGAGCTGACTGCCCACTGTTCAATCATCATCTAACTCGGTGTGAGAAAGTCAATAGAAAAGGTGTTTAGTCTCGTGAGAAATGAAACAAAAATCTTTTGAAAGATTATGATTGCTAGGGAGGGTTGTGCAATTGATCCAATGGGTCCATGGATGACGATTCTATTGCTATAGGCAATCATCTTAGTGATTCTGGCCTGCTTATCGTTGTGACCTGTTTGTTGCCTAAGTGTATGGACGGGTTCTTTCTTTACACCCTTTATCTTTACAATTCTTTTTAATTCTTTAACGCCTTCGTTGCTTACTTGAGGCTTCATGGACTAGAACCTTTGTTGGGCTTATTCCAGTACTTGCTCCATCTCAGTCGGCACTTTTCCCTTTTTCTGGCGTTTACTTCCTTTTACTGACATACTAAGGCTTCTAATCTAACCAAGTGATTGTCCCCTGGGTATGATCGCTCGGTATGGATGGATCATGGGGAATAGTACCTACCTTACCAAATTTTTAAACTCCAATTAAGTTACATAATGCATGGGTCGGTCTTTTGGTTCAGTTCTCTTTCCATAAAACCAATTGAAAATTCAAATTAAGGTACTTATGATATAAATATCAAAGGCGTTTGCAGTAACTCAATTTTTTTGACATTTTTCGAAACGCCCCCCCTCAAAATGCTGACTTCCGGTATTCGGAATTGTTTAGCACGTTGGGCGGAGTATATGAGTATAATAATACAGTTATATTATAGACTTATATTTTATCACATTTTCTCCCCTTTGTAACAATATTTTTTAAAACAGATTAGACATTTTGGTTTCAATCTGATTTAAAATATGTTATAAAATTTTGGGAGAAAGTGTGGCCTTTAATTAGTAAGTTCGTGTAAGAGACATATAATCTGCTCCCCTCAATCGTTGAAGCGGATTACTAAATTTCTCTATACTTATCTCAAAAGATTACTACTTACTATGTCAGGTATATTATTCCAATAAGAAATAAAAATTGACCTTTTGATTGTAAGACGATGTCGTCACGTTGTTCTGTTGATCATCAGTAGTCAAATATTTTATTCTTCTCCAAAAAGCTTTCTTAGACTTCGATTAGATCTTTTGATCTGATAGTCTTTTCTCGATTGCAGTTGATGAAGTCTCTTGGCTTTCTTCTCTGTCATCTTCTGACCACCTTCATTGTCTCCATGCCTTATGTACCTCGTACAGTTGACAAGTCTTTAACAATTTGGTCCAGCTTTTCCATGGACTCTTGTCAACGTCAAATCACTAAAACTTGTGTAGCTCATTCAGCTCATCAGCTTCTTTGATCATTTCTGTTCTCTGTAGACAACGGCTTTGGCTTAGGACAATCGTATTAATTTCTTTGAAGTAATAGTCGGCTGTATCAATTTGGAGTTCAGAGTTGATCTTTGTTTGATAATTTTCATCCGAGCTGTAGTTCTCCACACGATTCCTGGATCACAGGTTTTTATCTCCAACATGTTGAATGCCGTGTGAAGATAGTCTTGTCTGTCTTGGGAGATGGGTTGAGCTTTTTTTGAATAACTGAGTCGGACTACAGATCTTCAAAAATCATTTGGATGAAGATTTTTGAAATCCTTTTCGAGATCTTGTATACTTGGTAATCACGCTCGGCGTAGAATTTTCTCCTCTTGGTAGTTGTATCCGTATTTTTCGACACCTTAACATGATCCACACTGTGAATTCGCATCTGCGATATGATGCTATACGATCTGAGGGCTCACTGTGTTTGTTGATGTTGAATTCCTTTCTTCTAAACCTTCATGTGAGTGATGCATAGACCGTATGATGTCATAATCGCGTTCACTTTCAACCCACAAAAGATGGAATAATTCTTCAAGCCAAGTTATGGTAACGAGCGGCTTTGATCTTGGATTGGATAAGGCAATTTGCGCTCTTTTCACTGTTCCAGAAGATATTCCAGATCCTTATTGAAGAAGAATTGTGGTTGAATTGTTACTGAACTGGTGGTCTCTCAAAGGGCAGTGTTCGTATATATTTCACAGAATTTGATGGACCCTCAGGATTACTCTATTAACCTTATTTGTCACGCAGCTTTATGCATCATCCATACTGATATTGAAGAAAGGACGATGTGCTTATGAAAGGCTTTAACAAGGTTGAAATGCTGGACCTTCTTATAAGTCAGTTTGCAGTGGCTTCTTCATTTCTGTTCGTCTGCAAAACCATTTGATGATGAATACCAATAACATACGTATCCTTTAATGCTTGTTCTCCGACGGTAAATTTATATTTGTGGCGTATGTGTTTGCACAGTTATTCTCTTAGTCGAGAAGTCATTCGGGGGAATGGTCCATTCTGGTTCAGGTGTAGCAGGTCTCTCGCCTTCTGGAATTGGCTTAAACCACGTAGTGGTCGACACCTTAGGAATGTGAGCATTATCGGTGTCCTCCATATCTGAGACGTGCCCTTCATCCTGCATTGGAATGTCATCTGAGGATTGTTCAGAATGTTCTGATTCGGTATCAGATCTGGGCATCGAAGAGTCAGCAACAGCATCTCTTGTGTCAGTGATCTGCCATCCAGTTGAGGTAAGAGCTGGATGTTGTTTGGAAGCAGATGCATCAGACTCCCGTGGTTTCTTCGAACTTTGCTCATCATCTTTTGTAGGAGGTTGAGCTGAACCAGAAGCACCTGAATCGTGTCTTCTCCTCTTTGCTGACTTACCCTGGTTTGATCCAGCTGAAGGGCCTTCATCATCATCATCGTCTTCATCATCATCACTATCATGCTTTCTCTTGTGATCTTTAACCTTGTCTGCAACTTCCTTATCCATGGCATCTTCATCTGCTATCAAAGCTTCCATAAGTACATGGTATAGATGGTAGTTGGCAGTATTTTTGTTTGCAGACTTGATCTTATTCATATGTTTGAAGAGAGCACTCTTTAGATCAAATTCTTCAAGATCAACTTTATCAGTTGACCTGATGGAGTAAGTTGAATCTTGTTTCTCCTCACCTTGTTCCTTTTTTATTCTGATAATCTCCTTCGGACTCTTTTCAGATTCTTGATTCTGGATAGACTCTGGGCCAGGCAGCACAGAGTATTTCTCGATTAAATCTGCAGTGTGTCGTTCAAGAACCTTAAGGAGAGCATCATCAAGTTTTGTTCCTAGATATTTATCAACAGCCGTAGGAACTTGGGATCTAATTGAAGCCAAAACATCAGCAGAGTGATCAGTCTTCTTCACTTCAGACATCTCTTGCTCCAATCTTGCCACTCTTAGCTGAAGGGCGATGAATGGAGTGATTTCAGGGAGAGATGAGGTGATTGTTGTAGCTTCCGTGTTGATTGGGGGAGGAGTAGACAACCCGCCGTAAGGCAACTCGCTGTTAATCAACCCGCTGTTAGTCAACCCGCTGTTAGTCAACCCGCTGTTAGGCAACCCGCTGTTAGGCAACTCGCTGTTAGGCAACCCGCTGTTAGGCAACTCGC